>CM056553.1:1242500-1265000 GCA_029721515.1 Synanceia verrucosa
TGTATTTATTACAGTGGATGATTTAAAAAAGGGGCAAAAATATACGTTTTAAGATTTTTTTTTATTCTTTTGAACAATGCATTTAGATCCCTGGAGCAGACGCTCTAAAACTGAGGCAGCCATGTACAAAGTTTAAAAAAAGAAAAAAGAAAAAATGATCCATATGTGTTGTAATACATCACAGCACAGTACACTGCTTACATGTAAACATGCTGTACCAACAGACACAACATCGACACTGTCACACCACAGGCGCCATTTTTGTCGTCACTGTTCCCTGTCTTCTCTGCTGCACTGTGGCGGGAAAAAAGGACTAAGCTCGAGCTTCCCGCCTCTGCCGCTTCCCGCCTTTAGGTGGCGCTCAGAGCGCGAGAGAGGGACGGAGGGAGAAGATGGCCGAGAGA
This sequence comes from Synanceia verrucosa, assembly GCA_029721515.1. Taxonomy (NCBI): domain Eukaryota; kingdom Metazoa; phylum Chordata; class Actinopteri; order Perciformes; family Synanceiidae; genus Synanceia; species Synanceia verrucosa. The sequence goes on from CM056553.1 coordinate 1,242,905, forward strand.
GGGAGAGAGATGACAGCGGAGAGAGGTAGAGACATTTATTTACTGTATGTGCGAGTGGAAATGGAGGGAGAGGAGTCTGGATGACAGTTGAATCAAAGCGCAGGGCGAAGAGGTTTTTTTTCTGTCCCTTTTTTTAACCGTACTTACACTTTCTTTGCAGTCAATTTCAAGTGATGGAGACTTGGACCTGTGACTCTGAGCTGCCGCATACAGTTACAGTTTAACCCCCCGCACACACACACACACACACAGACACAGGCTCTGGTGGTTTAAAAATGGCAGCCAAAAAATGACAGAAAATGTTGGTAAATCCACTAAGAGTTAGTTGGGGTGGATACTCGCTCCTCTCTCCCTCCCTCCTGGTACAGTGTATAGAGAGTGTGTAGGGGAGGGGGGGTAGAGCTTGCAGAGAGAGAGAGAAAGAGAGAGAGAGAGAGAGGAGCGCGAGGGCAGCCGTTTGGAATCACTCCACTTTCTCATCACACACAGTGTAGCCGCGCGACCTGCTCCGTGTTGGACCGGGAGGCGGACAGAGTTTGTAGCGGCAGAGCGGTGACAGCGCGTCGGTGTGGAAACTAACCGGACCACCGCTGCTGGCAACTCCCGGACTTACCGGACCTAGTGTTTCTTGCTTGGGGTGATTTTTAACCGTTTTTTAAAATCCCAGCCCGCCGTCCCGGTGCTCCGTCCGCTTACACCACCTCCACCCCCACTCAGCGGAGGATGCTGCATGACGGTACAAACCGCCCAGTGGTAGGGTTCACGGAGTAGCAGTAGACTGGGTGAGTGACCCCGGTCCGGACGGGTGTTCCCCCGGCTGGGCTGTCAGCTCCAGCCCCGCAGAGAGGAAGGATCGCCGGTTTGACGCGCAGCGCTGGTCACGACAGTAAAACTGGACAGAGACAGTGAGAGGAATAATTTCTGCATGTCCGACTGGATTGTTTGATTTCTTTTAGCATCTTTTCCCCCTGCGTTGTGGATTGTTATTTTTCTTTTTTTTCTTCCCGGAGCGGCTCTGTCTGGGTAACCGAGGAGGAGCGGAGCCTGTATCCGGGCTGGAGCGCTCAGAGCTGGGGAACCGCGCGGCTGTCACCCGGTCCAGGTAGGAACTTCTCTCCACAGACCCGGTCCACCCTGACTGCCAATATTCGCTCTTTACATAACAGCACCACAGTATTTAACATACATTTAACACATTTTCACCTAAACCACGTCAGTGTGGAGGTGTGTAGAGGACGCTTTACGCACGACAAATGTAGATCACCCTCACTTTATTTGCATTTTCGCATAATTAAAAAAACACATACATGGAGGCTGAATCTCTGGAGGCACACAAACCTTTATAAGGACTGTTTTAAACACTTGTTGGCAAAATAAAGGCGTTTAAAAATGCCTTGCTCACTCACATCCAGCCTCTAATCTCCTCTGATGGGTATTTTACCTATATTACACTACAGTGGTATTGATCCGCATCGATCCCCTGCGTGCTCAACATTACCTCTGTCTGTCAGTAATAAAACACAGCTTCCTGCGGGTCACTCATGGCTTCCTAACCTCTCTGAAACTGCACAAAAAATCACTACAGTAATCCTGTGCTGTGCTTTTCAGCAGTTCCCTATAGTGCATATAGGAGCTGTTGAAGTCTCCATCTAGAGTTCTGCAGGGAGTCTATAGAGAAGAACATAAAATGACAGTTAAAAGAAAGGGGAAAAGGGCTTGTCGTTATAATAAGAGGTTTGTAACATTAGCGCTAATCTGCCTTCAGGGACCCCTGAAGCAACAATACTGCTGTCCATTCATCTGCTCAGTATCTCTATATCTATTTACCCAGTGGACCCAGCAGTGCCAGTAACACACCGTCGTGAGCGTTTTGTGTGTGTGTGTGAGAGTTTCAGTGTAAACTGTAAAGGTGGACGAGGAAGGCAGGTGCACCGGCATGCGTCGACACCGGGGAATCCAGTCCGTCCGGTCCCTCCAGTCTCCGGCTTCCTACTGCTGTGGTAGAAGAGAGGATGGGCGTCCGACCTGCTCTACATGATAGAGAGAGAGAGAGAGAGAGAGAGGGAGGGAGGGTGGTGGTGGTGGGTGGGTGAGTCGAGTATTTACATGCAAACTGCATCTGCCTTTCCCTGACAGAGAGCGAGCTGTAGTAGTAGTCACCGCCGCCGCCGCCACCTCCACCTCTTCCTTCAAGGAACACCGGGTGGAGATGTTTGGTGGGCGCTCATGGGAAACGGTCACGGTGTTTTGCTTGTCCCCTCACTTGACCTTTGACCCTGTTCCCTCTATTATTATTAGCACCCCCCTTCCTTCCCTCCGCTTCTTCTAGCGACACTTAAAACACCACTGAGCGGAGAGTTGCTGGTGTTAGAAATGCAAATGTGCAGCTTTTGGTTTTTCTGGTTTAGGAGGAGACATGGTTCTTGAGGCTTAAAAAATGTGAGGTTCGGGTTGTGGTTTCTGGTCAGAATGGAGGGTTCCCCCTTGCATTATAGATAGATAGATAGATAAATAGATATTGGATTTTAGATATTGGACTCTGACACTCTAAACGTATATTGTTTTGCAGCAGATGAGGCGCAGATACTCTCACTGAGGTTTGGACGCTGCTGTCACCCAAGCTTCTCCCGCCACCGCCGCCACCGCTGTGGCGTCAAGGGGCGAGGTCGGAGGTTTTTGACTCCAAGCTTTGGGATTCCTCTGCCTCCTTTAATTTGGTGGTGTATCCATCCTAGTTCTGACCACGTTATCAAGCATTCAGAGCTCTGATGGAGGGGGGGTGGGAGGTGGAGGATCTGTAAGAAGGTGGAGGAGGAAATGGTGAGGAGGTCAAACAGAGTCCGTTCTGCACATTTCTGCGTAAAAAATTGGAGATCTGAGCGAGCTGAGTTGTTAATGCCCGTCATTACAAGAGAGTGGAAATGGGTTCTGGTGTGTGAAATGGAAACACGCACACAGAATCACATCCCGAAAAAAAATAAAAGGCGTCCACGCCTCCGATTAAAGAGTTTTTCACGGTGGGTTTAGTTCAGGTGCGACATGGAGCCAGCAGACAGGAACGAAAGCAAGACGATTATTATCATCTTTCTGGTTTGTCGACTGGTTGGTAGATGGGATCTTTGTTTTATGGTTCTTTCATCGTTCTACGATGGTGTTTGTGTGAGTGAAAGATGACATGTGTGGCTTTCATAAGCTCAAAGTGGTTTTTAACAGGGTTTCTGTCAAAAACACACACACACTTGATACTCTTATGACATGCAGGTGACCTAAACACCAGGTAACACACCTTTCTGTCACCTTTTTGGCTGGAGATCCTTAAAACATAGCAATATTTTGAATTTTGATTCAGCGTATTGGTGTCCAAGGAGGAAAACTCCTCAATTTTTTCCAGCTGCTTCACCAAATTTATTTAATCCAATATACATAGTTAATATAAAGTAAAAATGAAACACATAAATGCGTAATATTCATCATGAAGTAGATGTGAAACACACCGTTCGACTCGTGCATCGACCACCGCTGGCATGACAGCAATTACATCCAATGTTGCTCACCTGAGACACCTGTCATCACGCTGTAGCTTTGATTAAAACAAAAAAAGGTCATCAAAATGATGAGAAATCACCCCAAGGGAATCGTGTTAGTGTGTTGGTGCTAGGGACTCCGTCAAACGGACGGACAGACGTTGACGTTTCCAGACGTAAAAACTCACCTGAAAGCACTTTTACTGAGACAATATTATATTGCCTTATTGATTTTTTTCCCCTGTTGCCAGTCAGTATAAATGAGGGTTGCAGTCAGTAGATGGTTTGAAACACCAGGTGTCCTTTCACACCTTCACACAACACATATTCACAGTAGACGGTGCATGATCGCGCAGCAGTAGTGTGAAACAGCGCAACCATTTTTACCTTTACCTGCATCTGTTTTCACCATCTCTGTCAGTCAAGTGTTTTGAAATGTCTTCAAACATCAGATATTCAAAGCAAAATGACGGTAGAGCAGAGAAAAGCAGCATATCCTCACGTGCTCTCTTAATGAGGTGATAATTCAACTAGTCCAATCGGTTCATCAAGTATACATTCTGGTTCCAAAATGTACTTATTTTTATTGCTATTTTATTGCTATATTGTTATCCTGTTTGTAGGTGTAAGTCGTATCCTTTTAGTTGTTGCTGTCTTACTACTTTCTGTAATAGTGGTTGTACTCGTGATGACCTAATAATATAAAGATGCTAATTATCTGCCACTGACACAGCAACCACAATCATTTTATGGTCTGGTTTTAGCTCAGAGGACAAATATGTGTTTTTAAAGCTGATCTTTTTTGACTGGTGTCAAAAAAGCTAGGTTCCTCTAAGTGTCAGTTAAAGATCAAATAAATGTCTTTAAGGATTTAAACATCCACAATGAAGGAGTATACCAGCACCCCACGGCATGTTTTAGGATGTTTTAGAAGGCACCCAAGAGCAGTTTTTCTTGTCTAACACTTTGTTAAACAATTAGTCAATACTAATTATTTATTAGGGACGATAATGGTTTTATTTCTCAAATAAGAAATATTGATTACACAATTTATGGAGTCCTTATCAAAAACGGCGCCTGTTTTAATGTCAAAAATGGATATCAATGTATTATTAGATTTCTAAACTATCCTAGCTCTATGAAAATTCACATTTGAACCCGTTGACGTGCCTGGAGCATCATTTTAGACATTCACAGTCACTCTCAGGTGTTCGTGTGGTTTAATTTTTTTTTCATGCCATCTGACATGTGGAACAAATATGTTGCCGCAGATTTAAAACAGCGCTGTGATGATGCCTGAGCTTTTACTTCATACCAGCCTGCTGCTCCATCTGCCATCCACTCCCATAATCCCCTTCTGCTGCTGAAAGGGGATCAGAGGTTAGACGCCGCTTCCTGTCAGGCGTTGTCATCCCCCTGAACCGGTCTGTCCTGCCGCAGTGCCTCTGAGCACGTCAGGAAGGACACCATGCACCCGAAACCGGCAGTGAAACCATTAAAACCAGTGAGTCAGCTGGAGAAGTTTCCTGTCTGACAGACAGTCACGTTCTTTTCATTGTCAGTCATGGACAGCTGATAACTTTCTATTTACACAAGGTGTTCATGTTGTATGACACCTGACACCTGCAGCAGACAGCTGGAGGCGTGTTTCAGGTGTTTATTACAACAGGTATATTCTGTGGGACCAGTTATTTTTATCTCTGCTCAGTGATTTAGTGTCGCTGGGAGTTTTCCTGTTTCAACCCTTTGCTTTATTGTTATTAGTAGAGCGAGAAAAACATCAAATTTAATAGAAATTATGATGATTTTAGACCTATTTGCATATTTAAGTGAAGGTCTTGTCTGTCTGCTGGTGTTACATACGTAGCTTCTGTAACATAGCGCCATCAACAAAACGCCGCAAACGTAATTTCACTAATTCATAGGGGTGGGAAAAAATATTGATATGCCAATATATCGTGATACTTTTTCTTCTGATATAATATTGATTTTTAATTTCTTAGCATAAATTTTTTTCCTCCTGATTGTAAATCCAGAATGACTTCCTCACATTGAAATAAAAAGTTTAAAAAAATAATAACTTGTCAATAATTTCTCAGTGATCTATGTAGAATGTCACAAATTCACAATATCGCAATAATGTATTGTATCGCGACACAAGTATCGCGATACATATCGTATCGTGAAGTCTTTGTTAACACCCACCCCTATACCTTAGCATCACTAACGTAATGTAGCGTCACTAGCTGTGTAACATCTTTAACGTTTAGCGTCACACTAATAATACAGTTGTTGTGTGATGTCAGTGTTTTTATGAGCGAGGCTGTCTGGGATGTGTGTGTCCCCATTTTGTGTGATGATGGCGTCTGGCCCGTTTCTATGGCGACGTGGGGTTTTCACCCCATCACACACACACAGGTGGCGTCGTCAGGCAGGAAGGTTCTGGCAACAGTTGGCTGCTGCCTCTGAATAGGGAGGATGTGTGTGTGTGTGTGTGTGTGTGTGTGTGTTAATCTGGATCAAACAATGGCAGTGAATGGAGTCATTAGAGTAATCCCCTTTGTGTTGTAGGGTGGGGGGACCACACACACTTATAAAAACATCTACACACACACACACACACACACTGGACATCGAGCTGGAACTCCGTCGGAAAACATCAAAGTGTCTTTTGATTTCCTGTGTGTGTGTGGTGTTTAAATCCAGGTATGTGTGTGTATACACTGGATGTCCAGGTTTCTCTAGTTTATATGGAGAACACACCTGTGCCCAGGTGCAGCAACACACACCTGAAACTTTCCTCTTCTTTTTGTGTTGTTGCTGTTGTTGCCAAGTTTGACAGGGTAGTTATCATATTTTAATGGTTTGTAATTGGTCTGATAATGCTTCCAGTGAAATTATACGACACATTACTGCAATTAAACCTGACGCCAGGGATTAAGCAGGGTTTTTTATGTAAAGCAGATGACTTTTATTTAGTTTCTGTCGCAAAAACACACATTCACATCATTAAATAGATTTCGCTACGAAAAAAAGAGAAAAAGTGGTTCACTAATTGGGTGAAATTAAGAGCAGCAGACGAGTGTGATTATATGAAGTAGGACAGGGAATCATTACACATTTTAATATACTAATGAAGATTTGAGCTGTAGATTACAAAATAGAACTTGTGTATCTTTAGATACACAAGCCCTGGAAATGCAACTTTTAGCGCTTTGGACACATTTTGCTCTGTAATAAAAAAACGTACTAACTTTCGATACCCAGCCTGAACAGTGTATTTGTGTTAGTCAGAGTCCTGAACTTTTGACTGAGTTTTGATTCAGAAACAAGTCATGATGCACTTTTCACCAAATGTAACATGATTGGATGCTGTCTGATCAGTTCAAACTGAGAGAATTTTGAAGGCGAAGTGCCATTAAGATATTTATTTGTGACGTTGTTACGTACATGCTTTGTTTTAGATCAGGCACTGTGAAGGCCACATAGGTGGGCACTAGGGGTCCTTAACAAACTGTGATACACAGGAAGTAGAGACTGAATTTTCTCAAGTTACGGACAACTCCGGACTCAAATGAGAATAGTTAGTGTCATTTACTGGCTGCATTTTGGTGCCTGCTTTACGCCTGTTAAATAGATATCATCAAATCCAATATCGTCAGAAATAGTCCAAATGACTCCAAAGTGAAATGGGTGAGTAAATGGCAGTATTTTATCCCAGAAATGAGGCACTTCCCTTTAAGTTAAAGATAATAAAATGTTTGTTCAGTAATATTCAAAAAAATAAACACGTAGAGTTTGACTAAACACCACTTTTTGGGGATGTCATTCGTACTCCGAGTAAAGTTCTGCAGTTTGAAAACAAGTTGGCTAAGGTAAGGGAAAACATCATGGTTGCACTTAAAATAAACTTTGAATGAAAGGAAATATGTAGGTAAATCAGTGTAACAGCTGTGGAAAATACATCACAAACGTAGCGTCAGTAATGTAGCTTCAGTAACATAACATCTCTAGCGTAGCATCTCTAATGTAGCATCAATGACGTAGCGTCAGTCATGTAATGTAAGTAGCCTCTATAACGTAGCTGTAGTAACTTAGCTTCAGTAACATAGCCTGGTGTTTGTTAGTCTTTCTCTCTTAATGTTACACCTCATTAACTCTTAGCGTAGCATTAGCTTAGCATTAATACCTGGATGTGTTCACACTGCAGTCAGTTCAGGAAACATGGAGGACAGATGACAAGAGAAGAGTTATTATCGCAAACTAAACACCTTTTTGGTGTGAACAACGCCAAAAGATAGAAAATCAGTTGGTTTTTCCCTACATGTGAACTCTCTTCTCAAATAGAGGATCTCTGTTCAGTTTGTCCATTTCATTTTTTTTCCAGAACATCATTTTCAAAACAAATCAATAAAGGTTTGTTCAAAAAGTAAATAAACCTCTACCTTCTTCATGCACACTTTTTTTTTAAAACATTATTATTAATCAGCAGCTGCTGTAAACAAAGAAAGTCTCTTTATTTCTGTTTTAAGATCCAATGAAAGAGCAGCATTACTTCCTTAATGGGGGTGGGTCCTCTGGGCTGTTTGTTATGGAGATGAAGGCTGTTGGTTGGACTTTACTATTTAACGCTGCAGATCCGCTGCACTTCATGATGCGATGTTCGTAGCTGAACCGGTCCACTACTCCAGTCTACAGGTCAGTCTACGCTGTTGGTTTTTATATTTTCTGGTGTTGTTAAGCTTAAAGTTTGGTGTTCTGGTATCTCTGGCTGTTTTATAGTGTTGTGGAACAAGTTGCTGACCAATAATCAGGATTGTCTGATGGTAATGTTTAGATTTTTACATCATTTTGTTGAATTAATTCAGAGGAAAAGCCAAAAACTGACTCTACAATTTGGGCATTTTATCTTTAAATCATTTTTTCCACACTGCCTACTGCTAGTTTTGGATATACATTGTTTTTTGTGATGTAATGTGGTATTTTAAGACACTATACTGTAGTATAGTATTGTGGTTTGTAGTGTTGCTGATCTGAGTGTTTTAACCATCAGCTGTATTGTAATTTACCACACATTGAAAAACCTGTGTTGGTTTTAATTTAATTTTAAAACACTTTGAACAGTATATAGCAATAGTTGTGTTGTTTGAGTCCACCCCAGATATTAAAAAAAACATTGTAAAGTAGAAATAATGGCACAATCTGCATTCAGATAAACATTCAGCATTAAATAAGTGCAAAAACAACAAAACAACTTGAGACATTTTGACGCCAATACACCAGATTAGTCAACTAATGGCCTCCCCTAGCACTTTGTGTCATAAAATATGGTATAACTGCTACTGCTATATAAGCATATTATGTCTTTTCATAAGGAAAATCTAATGTATCAAACACATAGTGAAGTAAAAAGTACAATAATCCCTTACAGATTTACTGAAGTAGAAGTAAATGCTGCATACACTTGAAAAGAAAGCACAGTGCAGTACTTGAGTGAATGTACTTAGTTAAATTTCAATTTAATTTTCAGAAATATACATAATTTGTTCATTACTAGGTCAATTATAGTACTACTACTAGTGCTATACAAACAATGTGTTTACATATGTAAAATGTCATGTATCGAGTACATGTAGTGGAGTAAAAAGTACAATATTTACCTCTGAAAGTACCTCTAGAAGTATAAAGCTGCATAAGATGTAAACACTCAATTTAAGTACAGCGAATAAATGTAATCAGTTACATTATGTGAGTTACACGGGCTATCAAGCAATATATCCATTTTATTTAAGTTATACACAATACACACAAATAATATACTGTATTATACTAATATTTAGGGTTTACTGACAATCCTAAGTGACTGTTGGATAAACATTTCATATTTTAGTTTGAATTAAAAGCCTCTGCAGCAGTGGTCATAATCCAGTGTGATGTTAAACTGATGCGTTAACATGGAGACTCTCTGAATGTGAATGGTGCTAACGGGGCTGTGGAGCTGCTTTGTGATGGACAAGACGCCCCACGCCCTCTTTGTCTCTGTGTCTTTTTACAAGTCAAGTCGTCCTGTAGTTACTGCCTCACACATGGTAATGTTACTGTCCTCAAAATGTCTCACACAAGCCTCGTTTTACGTAAATATCCACACACTCCTACACAAACAGCAGCCGGTTGGTGAGAAAGTTTCATGCGGTGGGAAAAAAGAGGAGCCGGACGATCCCTGCCGTCCCCCGAGGAGGCAACACAAACACACTCGACATGTGAAACAACTGCTTTTTCCTGACATTCAGCCCAGGCCTCAAACTCCTCACGACCCCGAGGGCTTGTCACAGTTTACATTATTCACATTATTCACATTAATTGACATGTCAGCTGTGGAGTGGAGTCCTCCACAAATCATGGATTTATTTCCTGTTCTCAAGAGCTCCAAAAATACAACAAGTAAAAGCTCCGAATTAAAAGTGTTAGGTAGATTATACTACTACTACTACTGCTGTATGTATACATATCCGCATATTATGTGTATACATATTAACATACAGTTTATATATCTGTCTGTCATAGAGAAATAATAAAAAACAGCATTTGAAGGCATAAAAAAGTTTTCTGCTGCTGAAACACAAGGATTTACTAACGTAGTACACATTTATGTGTATTTTAACCCAGATAACCAATCAAATGTCACTTATTTTGATGATTTACAGCTGTCAAACTGCACATGTGGTCTGTTTAAAATATTTATACAGGAATATATCAACACTTATGTCTTTTATAACTTCACGTAGGTCATAAACTCAGCTTGGAAGTGACTAAAATTTGTTTGTCTGCATCGTACGAGTGTATTTGCAGCACGTCGTCTGATGTACGATCATCCATTAGCAGACTGGACGCCGGCCAGCAAACTGCTGTTGTTTCAGCTCTGTTTCCACGGTGACGTGTGAAATGCCTAGGGGTCAGAGGTCAAAGGTTGGTGGTTTGTGGGTATTTGGCAGCTCCTGCAGAACAAAATGTGAGAAAAGAAACACACATTTTTGCACTTTAACAAACACTGAGTTATTCACATGCAAACACACACACACACTCTCATTCACATCGATAGAGGGGTAATTAGGGGTGTTTGTGTGTCACAGCAGGGAGCCAAGCTACCAGCACCTCACACCAACAACTGGCCTGAAAGACAACAGCACTGTCTAACAGTTGCTTCTTTTAGCCCCTCATTTCGGAGGATTTTCAGCTTTTTATTCACCCTAAACTGAAAATGTTTGAGGTGGTTAAATGAATGAAAATAGGCGTGCGTTTACACCACTGAAAAACATTGTTGACTCGATCATTTGCAGCAATTCTAGCCATCTTTTTGGCTATGAAGGATCCATTTTGTGTAAAACTCTCCAGATAATTTTGTGTTTGAGCATTTGCATTCAGACAGCCTCTTAAAGTGATGAGGAACTTTAATTTTGTGTTGATTTTAGCTGCTGTTGTGGACTAAAGCCATAGTATTTCTCTGCACCAAACTCCCTTTAGAAAATGTGTTATTTTACTTTACGATCTGACAGTCCTGGTTCTGGTTCTTCTCTTGTCCCTCAAGAGGATCCAGCAAGGTTTTAAATCAAACAAAAGATATTGCGTTCATTTTTCCAGGAAATTCAACCAAAATAAAACCATGCACCAGTCATAAATCTTAAGATTTATGATTTGCTTTGATATAACACAAAGCTTAATCAGTTTTAAAGTCTTACAAAGAAACCACCAGATATCACCAACACTATTTAATGTGGGTCTCTATGTGTGTGTAAGTGGTAATTTTCCATTAACATGTAATGCATACCATTATTTTATAACATAATTTAATGCTCAGGCAGTCACTGAATGAATGTGCTGAATGTTGCTTATCCACTGCAAGGAGACTAAGCAGACTCCAGAAAATTCAAGCTGCTTCTCCCACACAGCAGTAGTAGTACACAGAAATACACGGTGTTGTAGTGTTCAACAGAGGAGGACAGCACCAGACTTCCTGCTTCCTGCTCGGCATGCTGGTCCATGTAGGAGTGTGTGCTGGTGTCTCTGAATCAAGGACGAGGCGAGGAGAAAAAGAAAAAAAAGTCTTCAGATTAACCCCGTCGACCTGCAGCCGAGAAACTCCTGCAGCACGAAATAATAAAGAACACAGAGCGTTTCTGAGATGAATTAGTGCCAAGAAAAAGGATAAAATGTGCAGAAGAAAAGAAGAAGTAGAACAGTCATCAGGTGTGTGTGTGTGTGTGAAAATATTCAACCTTGATCCCAGAGGCAGTGTTGGTATCTGAATTCATGGCTTTATATAGTGTTAAATATTGTGTTTTATGTCTGTGCAAGGCTCCGTATGTCTGAAATATATGTTTCAATACCTTAAAATGTTATGAAATACGAGTAATGATGGTATTTTAAATGTTAGCATCTTAAATAAAGTCTTTTTTGTGTGCTTGATATGCCATATTTAGATTATTTTCACAACTTCACTTTACTCTGAAGCTGACATGAAGCCTCCAAACTCCACTATGAAAATCAGGAATTTAACCTCTCAGAACACAGGGGCGTTGCTTGTCAACCAGTGATGTCGGTCAGTTAGTTTGTTTGTGTTATTGAGTGACTTGGATGACTTGACTTGAATTGGGATTCACCAAGTCTCACAATAACACAAACTAACTAACCATCAGAGTCAGCGGTAGACCAGCTACTCCTGTTTACTGTGGGGTAAAATTACTGTTTCTTTCAATGGAGTTCTGAACAGAGTGAAGAAAACAGCTTCATCAGCCAAACACAACGAGGCCTGATGTTCAAATGACAGTTTGTGTCACAAACTGTGGACTAAACTTGCATGAGCGCTTTGTTTATAAAGCTTTAGGTTGCTATGAAGATGCAGGACACGTCTTATGTCTCTTAACATCTCAGGTGATACGGTTTGCAGTTTATTCAGTCGATTATTTAACCTTTGTCGGTAGGCGAATACCACAATAATACCCTCCTATTGTGTCTTAGAGGAGGATGCTCAGTGTTCAGGACATCAGATTGTGTTTAGGGTTTTATTTCGTCCATGTCTCAGTTGTTGGCTGAAGAGAAACAGACGTACCTGTATTTAAACACCTGTGTCAGCCATAAACCGGTCTGATGAAGTCTCTTCCTTCTTGCTGCCTCTTGTCAGTATTTTTGGCCAAGTGTCGCCTGCAGCAGTTTGTCTTCCTGTCAGAGCCTTCGACTGGCAGCAAGAGGAAGTCATCACTCTGTGCTGCTCAGCCGCCAGCTGGTGGCCTGAAACCTCACCACCCTCAGGTCCAGCAAATAACTGTTAGGGACACATTTAGTGGCCCGAGGAGACAAATTCGGTGATCTACTTCTGAACGGCAGCGGCATAAATCTGCGTGCTGAGGATGAGTGACGCTGATCTGTTTTGTCTGTTTTCTCTTTCAGAGTGGTGCAGTTGGGTGAAGACATGGCGGCGCTAAGGTGGGGGTATCTGCTGTACGTGGCGGTTGTGCTGTTGGCGTCGTGCGGCGCAGTGCCCAGCGACATCCTGTATCGGGTCCCTGAGGAGCAGCCACCCAATACGCTGATCGGCAGTCTGGCGGCGGACCAGGGTCTGCCCGACACCGGACACCTCTACAAGCTGGAGGTGGGCTCGCCGTACCTTCGGGTGGACGGCAAAACCGGCGACATCTACACCACGGAGATCCCCATCGACCGCGAGACGCTGAGGGACTGCCGCAACCTGTTCGAGGGCGATAAGTGCTTCCTCGAGTTTGAGGTGTCGATCACAGACATGGTGAAGGGCATCGGCTCCGGACCGCGGCTCATCGAGGGACGCATCGAGGTGCTGGACATCAACGACAATACGCCGCAGTTCTCTTCGCCCATCCTCACCCTGTCCCTCCCAGAGAACACGCACATCGGCGCCCTCTTCGGCATCCCCATGGCCACCGACAGGGACTCCGGCACCAACGGCGTGGCTGAGTACTCACTGTCCACCGGGCCGGACGCCGACCAGCTCTTCAGCCTGCAGGTCGCCGTGGACCAGGATGAGAAGCTGCCTCAGCTGGTCGTCATGGGCAACCTGGACCGTGAGAGGAAGGACTCGTACGACCTGAACATCCGGGTGGTGGACGGCGGCAAGCCGGCGAGGGCGAGCAGCGCTCTGCTGCGGGTCACCATCACCGACCAGAACGACAACTCGCCGAAGTTTGAGAGGAGCCACTATGAAGCTGAGCTGCCGGAGAACAGCCCACAGGGTCACTCTGTCCTGCAGGTCAGTACTTCTCCATGTACTGCATGTACAAATACACGACCTGAAGTACTCTGTGATAAACTGATCTAATCATTAACAACTCTGATAAAGCATTAAGTCATTTATCTCTGGTTCAGCTCCTGAAATGTCAACAAAACACAACATTTAAAGACACAAATACATTCTGATGGGCAGTTTTCACATTTATTCTGCTTTTTTACAGACTTATTGATCGATTTATTAAACAGAAAAACAACCAGGAGCTCAATCAGTAATGAAAAAATTTTAGTTACTGCTTCAATCTGAAACACTGACTTCAGAGGACTTATGACGTAGGGCTGAAACTAGCAATTGTTTTCATTTTTTTTATTAATCTTTCAGTTTGTTTTCTTGATTGATTGATTACTTCTTTGGTATAAAATGTCAGAAAATAGCAATAACTTCCCATAACTTAAATATATTCAGTTCACTGTCATAGAAGAAGAAATAAATTTGAAAATATTCACATTTAAAAAGCTATAATCAGAGAATTTAATTGAATATCAAAATAGAAGGTGGTTAATTTAATTTTTTTTATAAAAACAAAACAATTGATGGACAAAGCAAATATCTTTTTCTTTAAGGTGTCTGGTGTGTTTAAGGTCTTAAAATCACCATTTCACGATGGAAAATCAGGGTAAATCTCCACCCGTGGGTCAAAGTTCACATTGGGATTCAACATTTTTCCTGAGCAAACACTGCACATAAAGTTAAAGCCTCTGGCTTGCTGTGATCGTTCCCTTTTGAATCCGATAACGTAAAAAACGCTGCTCAGTTATCCGTGCAGACAGATGGTGTGGAGGTGAAGCAGGGCGTGGGATCGCAGCACAGAGTCACATATTAACCACTGATTCAGCTTCACCTTTGAGCCTCTGTCCTTCGAGCCGGGAGGTTTTGGTTCGGCGTCGCTGAGCACTTCCTGTCATCGCCCTCGTCTTCCTCTTCCTCGCAGCGAGCCGTGCATGACTTAATCTGAGTCAGTCATGAGATTATCCACGGGGCTTATTGGTATTATTGCTCTGCATGTGGCTCATTGCATTTCAGAGAGAATTCATTTCACTTAACGTTGCAATATTTTTATTATTATTTTTTTTTTTGAGAGGCCGACTGACGACCCCATAAAACCGTCGAATGGTGGCGCAGACATGTATATCCCTGCCCTGTGACTCACTCTTTAAAGGAGCGTACAGCTGCGTTTTGCATATTTTAACCCACTTTCTCTCAAAGTCAGGTGGATTTCCTCCCTTCCAGGTGTCACTTCAGTTCTACATCAGGTCTTCACGAAGCCGCCTTATTAATTTTTAAATGTATTCTTAACGTTAAATGTTAATGAGCATGAGAAACCACTTGACCTTGATGGACAAAAAAAAAGACATTTCTGGAGTTTTATTCTTCAATTTTTGTTATTTTAAGTCGTGAATATTTAATGTGACAAAAATACAACTTTCACCAGAGCTTTCAACCACTTCCTAATCAGTAAAAGTCATAACGAACATGGCCAGGTCTTTAAAGCCCCTTTATCAATGTTTAAATATTAATAATGTTAAATATTAATCAGCATGAAAGGTCTTGACAAAAAATCTAAACTCAGACTCTGGCTAGACTTTTCTGGAGTTTTAAACTTTGATTTCTGAAAATTTTCTTGTGAATATATTTCTTAATTTAATTATGAATAATTAACTAATCAATAAATTGTCGTTGACAAAAAGAATCCTAGCTATCAACAACGTGTCAAAACAGACACCATCAGGTCTTTTTAAAGCCCCTTTATTCACGTTTAAGTATGCACATTATTAAATAGTTATGTACCTTAACGTTACTGACTTGATCTGAACTCAAGGTCTGACTTAGCCTACTAGCTTTTTCTGGATCTTGTATCGTCAACTTTATTTATTTCAGTCTTGAATATTAAATATGACAGAAAGAAAAGTTTCTACAGAGCTTTCAACCACTTCTTAATCAGTAAACGTCACAGTGAACATCATCAGGTTTCCTTAAAGCCTCTTTATTGGTGCTTAAATATTTATGAGCCTTGCCAAACAAATCAGAACTCAAGGTCCACTTAATGGCTTTCTTTGGCTTTAAACTTTATTCTTTTGCTCATTTAGTCATGAATGTTTAAAAAATACATGGTCTTTGAGGAGTTTTTTTTAAATAATCATAACCAAATAAGCAGCAATCAAAGTCCAAAATTCCCATTAAATTTGAATTTAGACTTCATACTCAAATATTTACGATATATAGTCATTTATTAACTCACTCTTTGGACCAGATTAGAATTAATTAACAAACAACAATTGTCCCATTTGAATATTTCTCTCGTACCTGATTGGTGCACTGAAGTGACATCATCACACTCTCAGATCTGTGTCTCAGCTCATCCGATATAGAAGACGCTGATGGAGATACTGACGTTTTAATCGACTAATAATCACAAGATGTTTGACCGATTAATGAGATAATAACACAGATGTGTCACATTGTTGCTCCAGTATTATTCCCTTCCAAACTAGACCTTATTACTGACTATAATTGACAATATTGACATTTTCTCTAACAGCCAAAAGAAGACAATAAAAGAATATTCTCTTTGACATCCAGCTGGTTAATCAAATAAAAAGAGGCAGAAACTCCATATAATTATCACATATTTAAGCAAACAATAAACCAGACGGTGATGGATTATATCAGAGTCTGTGCAAGAACATTTTCCCAGGAATAAAGTGCATAACTTGATGACTTTATTTTAGAAAGATCCAAATGAATGGAGAAAGAATTTAGCGGCTGCTCGTTGAAGGAAGCAGTCGACCTCGCTGGTTAATTGTTAACTGGCGAATAAACAGTGTTTATGTTTGCCGAACGCCCGGACACGGTGGCCTTGGAGAGCAGCCAGCTCAGCTCGACTGTTCAATACACAATTCTCAGAAGCTGTCAATAATTCACTGCTGCTCGCTGCATGTCTGCTGCTTAAAGCCACACCGGAGGAAAGGAAATCAATGGGCAGGAGGAATTATAATTTCACTTTCATGCTTTCTTTAACCTTAACCTCTCCGACGTGGATCGGTGACTTCGATGGTCCGTCAAAGTCTGTGATCCATCCTGAGCAGTCAAGACACCACATGTTTATCCCCCAGAGGTTCTGTTGGCTGCTTTAACATCCTTACATGTCCAATTAAATGTTGTGTAGCCTGTTTTTATGGCTGCATCGTCCAATCAAATGGAAACTCCTCAAGAAATAGTCTGCCAGTGCCTACATTGGTATTTTTGCTTATGATGCTAAAACATCTTCAAATACTCCCCTAAAATCTAGACAACATCAGCTGAAAAGTCAATATATTTAATTAATAAAATTCAAAAATGGCCATGAAGTAATGTCAAATAATCAAATTCATCCACAATTTAGAGGCAACAGCAAAATGTTTCTCAGTGTGTTTTTTTTTGTCCAGAATTATTTGGATCATGGAGTTTGTTACCTTTAAACAGAGCTAGGCTAACAGTTTCCCCCTGTTTCCAGTCTTTGTGCTAAGCTAAGCTAACCACCTTCTGGCTGAGTTGACATTTAGAAGTAAAAAGAAATACTGGTGTCAATATTCTCATTGAACTCTTGGCAAGAAAGTATTTCCCAAAATGTCACACTATTCCTCTAAAAAACTGCAGCTTGAATTTGAAAGGACTGCTGCGTCCTTGACCCAAAGAACATGTATTTCCTGTTTAAATAGACTCAAAAAATCCCCTACTGGCAGATTTATTCTTCCTGTTCTTTAAGAAACCAATAAGTCTTTTTTTTTTAGGAGGTGGGGGGGAGATTATTTTGCTGAGTGCAAGCTTGACTCGGATCCAGCTCTGCTTTAAAAGGAATAATGGCCTTAAAGTTTAAAAACCCTACATTACATTAGTCCCAGGTGAAGCCCGCAGAAAAACGCTGAACCAGCAGCACCTGGGACATTTAAATCAGCTGCTCAACAACTGGTTCATTTGAAACTACATGGCGACCTACATTTCTTAACAGCAGCAGTGGCTTTGAATGAACGCAATTAAAAAGTATTAGATGTGTAGATAGAAAAGCGTCCTAACGAGTCCATCCTAAGTGGTATTGTGCTGACTGATCGTGCCTCCTAATTGACTAATTACCTCCATTTACTTTGGGTTTCGGCGCACTGCGAGCCGGATCGTGTCCGATGCCGGTCCGTCCTCTCCAGTCTTCTAATGGGCCCCGAGGAGCCGGGGCTTTTCTGATAATGAGGGGAACATTAATGTTCACTCATCTGCCCATTAGACGCCAGTGATCCACTGCACGGCCGTTAAATGTTGTTGTGTGGGTGTGTGCACTCAGCTTTGATCGTCTATTATGTTTCACAAAGCAGAAAAAAAACACAAAGGACTCTGTGGCGTTGCATTACTGACTCTTTGTAAGTCAGTGTATCCGAGGTCATACAGGCTGCCGATCACCTCGTAGAGATCATTTACAGGCTAAAATCTAACCAAACACCTTTCAAAGGGTTTACTGAAAACAGATAATTTTTTATCTATCATAAATCAGTTTGGCATGAGTTTAATGTATTGTTGTGATTTGTTTTCTGTTTAGACTAGTTCAATTTCACAGTGAATAAATTTAAAAAAACGCCTGCATTTTGGTCCCAAGATCTTGCAAGTCTCTTTGGCCAGTGGTTTTGGTCCACATGACATGACGAAGGATCCATAGTCAAACATTTACTAAGAAAGAAAATAAATTAAATTAAAATTTCACTACTATTGGTTGCTTGTTGCATCATGGTAAACCTCTTCTTTTGTCCTTGCAGGTCAGAGCCAACGACGCTGACACAGGCACCAACGGCGAAATCGACTACACCCTCCATCAGGCGTCAGAGGCCGTCCAGAGGCTTCTGCGCATTGACCGCTCCACCGGCATCATTTATGTCAAGGGCCTAGTGGATCGCGAGGAGGAGAGCTTCCTCAAGTTCTTCGTGGTCGCCAAAGACCGTGGGCCCAACTCCAAGAGCTCCAAAGTCCTGGTGACCATCAACGTCAGGGACCAGAACGACAACGCACCCTCCATCGAGATCCGTGGTATCGGCTTGGTGACGCACCAGAACGGCGTGGCCAACATCTCCGAGGACATGCCCATCGGCACACCGGTGGCGTTGGTGCAGGTGTCAGACCGTGACGAAGGGGAGAATGCGGTGGTGACGTGTGTGGTCGCCGGTGACGTCCCGTTCCAGCTCCGACCTGCAAGCGAGTCGGCCAACGATCGTAAGAGGAAGTACTTCCTGCAGACAACCACCCTGCTGGATTACGAGCGTGTTAAGGATTACAGGATTGAAATTGTCGCTGTGGATTCTGGGAACCCAGCCTTGTCTAGCACCAACTCCCTCAAAGTGCAGGTCACGGACATGAACGACAACACACCAACCTTTTCCCCGGCTCTGCTCGAGGTGGACTTCGGGGAGGGCAACCAGCCGGGCGATAAGGTGCTGGACGTCATGGCGACGGATGCGGACAGCGGCACCAACGCAGAGCTGGTCTACAGCATAATCGAACTCTCTGCAAACAGGCTCTTTGAAATCGAAGCCAGCACTGGGGAAATTCGCGTGAAGAACCTGCTGGACCGGGAAGAGACAGAGCGCTACGAGTTTAGGGTAGCAGCGGCAGACAAGGGCGTCCCCAGCAAAACCGGCACCGCTACAGTGGTGGTTAATGTCCTGGACCGCAACGACAATGACCCGAAGTTTATGCTGAGCGGCTATAGCTTCTCTGTCATCGAGAACATGCCACCACTAAATCCTGTTGGTGTTGTGACCGTCACTGATGCCGATAAAGGTGAGAATGCCAGAGTGAGGCTGTACGTAGAACCTGACAACGGAAAGTTTGTCATCCAGAATGGCACGGGGACCATCTTGTCCAGCATCTCCTTTGACCGTGAGAAGGAGAGCACCTACACCTTCCGTCTGAAGGCGGTGGACGCTGGTGACCCGCCTCGATCTTCCTACGTGGGCGTCACCATCAATGTCCTGGATGAGAACGACAATGCCCCCTACGTCACCAAACCGGCAAACTCCTCGTACACATACATGTCGCCTGTCACCCCGCCGGACACCAGAGTGGAGGTGGTGGAGGCTGAGGACATTGACTATGGACCCAACGCTGAGCTGCTCTACACCATCACAGGCGGCAACCCATACGGCCTGTTCCACATCTCGCCTAACAGTGGTGAGATTACACTGGTGCAGGAGTTCACCGGCAAACACAACGGGCTGCACCGTCTGGTGGTGAAGGTCAGCGATAAAGGCAAACCTGCCCGTCACACCACTGCCTTGGTCCATGTCTTTGTCAACGACACAAAGTCCAATGTGTCCCTCATTGAGGCGCTGGTGGGGCACAGCCTCTACACCCCTCTGGACAGGGACATCGCCGGGGATCCTAACTATGCCCTCGCCCAGCGCAGCAACATCCTGTACGGCAGCCTGGCCGGCATTGCCGGTGTCATCCTCGTCATCGTCGCCGTGGTGGTCATCAGGCACCGGCTGCAGAAGGACACCAAGAGTGGCTACCAGGCCGGCAAGAAGGAGAGCAAGGACCTGTACGCCCCAAAGCAGGGCCCCAAAAATGGGAAAGGGAAAAAGAGCAAAAAGGGGAAAGCACCGAAACCAGCGAAGCCACTGGAGGAGGACGAGGAGGCCAGTCTGCAGAAAGGCCTCAAGTTCAACCTCATCAACGAGAACGTCAACGACAGCCCCAGAATCCACCTCCCCCTCAACTACCCACCAGGTAGCCCCGACCTGGGCCGCCACTACCGCTCCAACTCCCCACTGCCCTCCATCCAGCTGCAGCCACAGTCGCCCTCCGCCTCCAAGAAGCACCAGGCCGTTCAGGACCTCCCCGCCACCAACACCTTCGTGGGAACGGGCGACAACAACTCCACGGGCTCCGACCAATATTCGGATTACAGCTACAAGGCCAACCCGCCCAAATACAGCAGCAAACAGGTAGGAGACTACGCAAACACGTACCAAAGGGACATCTATTGGACCAACCGGGTGTGGTAGTAACGCTGGGACTGTTTATCCACCAAAGCTGCACTGATTCCCCCCGCACAGCACCCGCTTCCCAAAACGGTTTTTATCATTTTTTTTACTTTGATTGTGTTCATCTTTTCTGTTCGTTTTTTTGGGACATCACAATATTCACACCATGAAAGATTACATAAAGTATAGACCCAGTATGGTTTTACCAAAAAATGGAATCTGATGATCCAGAATATGTTGATTTTTGTTGTTGTTTATGTTCATTAATCCAAACGTTAAATCCCACATTTGACTCATCTGAATCAGATACAATTTTAATCCTTTGACTCATTTTCTCATTAGTCTGGTTCAGTTTCACAGTGTGCAAATTTTATCTAATACTATTCCCATGTTTTCAACCAAACTGCA
This sequence comes from Synanceia verrucosa, assembly GCA_029721515.1. NCBI lineage: Eukaryota > Metazoa > Chordata > Actinopteri > Perciformes > Synanceiidae > Synanceia > Synanceia verrucosa. Next base: position 1,264,153 of record CM056553.1, read on the forward strand.
CTAGGGTTGGATTAAATAACAAACAACAAAATATGAAAACAAAGAGGTAATGTTTTGGATATCTGAATAATCCCATGTTGGGTCTATCCTTTGCTTCTGTGTTGTTTTTTCCTTTTTGCTTTGTTTTGTTTTGGTTTTTTTTTCTGTGGGTTAAATGAAGGAGAATTTGTTTTGAAGCTTTGCCATTGAAAGTTTCACGCTGACATCCTCATTAAGTCTGTTTTTTTTATAATATTTTCCTGGAGAGCTGACACAAGGTTTAAAAAGCTGCTTTTTATGGCCGGATCAGCTCGTTGAAGTGTGACAAAGAAGAGTGACTGTGATTTCTTTATTTTTTTGTGTCGGTACCCCCCCACACCCCTTCACATTTTCATTGTTTCTCTGCTTTTTTTTTTTTCTTCTTTGGCCGGGAACTCGAGCGGCTGAGCTGCACTTTAGAGTGCCTCCATCCAGTTCAGACCAATTTAAGGTAATTTCAGCTCGGTCAGAGAGCCAAGCAGTGAAGAAAGAAAAGGGACTAAAGGAGGAAAGAAAGGTTGTTTGAAAAAAAAAAAAAGCCGCTATGCTATGAAGGAAAAGGTACACTCAGAATAAATACGACCGTTCCTTAACCTCCTGTCCGCTCGGCTGAAATACGACTTTTAATTTCACCGTGTCCCCAATCAGCGGGGTTTAAAAAGTCAATTGTTTGCACAGATTAATGGCAGGAAATTTTCCAGGCGCTTGCTTTCGCCTTGTTTTACCCAGAGTGCCTTGCTCTATTCTATTTAATGTACAGGAAGGGGGGGCGGGATGGCATTAATGTTAGCGTGACGGCGATGAGCTTTTCACTGCTGTTTTGGGTCTTA
>CM056553.1:2017500-2240000 GCA_029721515.1 Synanceia verrucosa
CATAAAATAAGAGAGAGTGAGGAGAGAGAGAACAGGGAGAGAGAGATAAAGAAAGAGAGAGAACAGGGAGAGAGAGAACAGGGAGAGAGAGAGAGGGAAATGTGGAAAGTTGTTGACAGCCAATCAACTTCTCACTTTCAGTTTGGTGCAAATAGTATGAAGAGGATCTGCAGCCAAGCTGAGTCTGTTTGCTATCATTAGCGAGGAGGACGGTTATTAATATGATTTGTCATCTCAACTTCTGAACATATGAATCAGTGTTTACTAATCGACGCTGTCTGACATCTTCGCCTTGGATCGCAGCACTTTCAGCAGATTTGACGGGACATTAGCATTTTGATTACAGGGAAACAAACCAACGATATTTGAGTTATTAATGCAACGATTACAAAACATGAGACAGGGGCTGGTCCAGACGAAAGACAAAACACCAGGACACAAACAGAGTAATGCAGTGTCTGCTGTACGTGTTGTTTGAGTTTTAGTACTTGTTAGTTTCAAAATACATTGACTGACTTTCCACCAACCCCTGAGGGGAAATATCTGTCCCTGCAGGCTTTTATTTTGAAAGCACCTGAGACAGAACCTGACAGGAAATGTGCTAAAAGCAGGAGCTAAAAGAGGCTGAAAACGTACCAACACACCTGCGGCAGACAGGTGTGCCTCCTGGGAATCAAACCCACAACTTGTTTGTCGCCTCAGCTGTGGATGGTGGCGTTCTGCTGGGATGGAAACACAAAAAAAAAAAAAAAATCACACAAACATATGGATGAAAACGTGCAAAAAGACCACCTGCAGCACAACAAGCACAGTCGCTAAGCCTCATGGGTATTGTAGTTCTTTAAGTCATCCACCAATCAATGAACTCATTGAAACTGAAGCAGCTGATAAGACACACATAATGTAATAAATAGCACTTATTTACTATTTACACTATATTTTTATCTTAAGTATTTAAGTGGAGTAGTGCTCTTAATTTTGTGGTATTGACTGATTTGTATATATTTAATATTTAATAAACTGGGGGCTGATGGGTAAACTTACCTGTCCATGTTGACACTTGGAGGGATGGATCCTCTGAGATGTTTTGACTTTCAAAAAAAAAAAAAAAAAACACTTCAGGTGTTATCGTCTCACTTCCTGCCGAGTGTGTGTGTGTGTGTGTGTGTGTGTGACAGGTGGTGTGTTTGTAGTTGGCCGCTGGACGACAGATCGGCCCTGAGGCTCTGCAGGTGTTTGAGGACGAGAAGGAAAGAAAAACACAGTTCATGTTTCAAGAATTTTAAATTCTCTGTACGTCAAAAATAAACTGGTCACTGCCGCAAAACTTCAAACAATTAATAACGTTCATTCTTTAAGTAAATATATTAAAATACAGTGACTGGATAAATCCAAATACATGACATACCTGGGTGGTGCAGAACAGGAAGTGAGGCGTCTTCCTACTTTAGACGACAATGTGGTGACATCACATGACAGGAAGTGAGCAAAAAAATATGTCCATAAACAAATCTGAATGAAAATAAATAAACAAATCTTTATACTGATCAGAAACAGGTCAGGTTTCAGGGTTTCAGGTGTTTGGTTTGTCCGATCAGGGCTCCTGGACTGGACTGGACCACCAGAGACCAGACCAGGCAGACCTTCAGGGATCAGAACTGACCATTTAAAGGAGCAGCATATGTCTGTTCATCTGCCTCCAGAAGCACAGGACCAGTTTTTTAAACTGAGTGGCCATCTGTCTTTTCTTCCTCTCTTGGTTTTTCTCTTGGCACTCGACAGTGGCGCCTTTTGGAGGGTGACTCGACCTGGACCTGGACCTGGACCTGACCTGGACTTGATCCGCCGGGACGAAAGAGTCTCTAAAGACAAGAACAAGTCAAATGGTCGTCCAACCAAGCCCTGCCAGGATCAGACAGGAAGTGATGAAACGAGGCGACAAAATAAGACGCATCAAAACAAAACAAAACTACAAACTGGAATAAAATGGAACATTCACATCCAGAACAAATGTGGTAGGATTTAAAAATATTATAACAAGTGTAAAAAAATATTTAACGATAAATAAATAAAAGAACAAAAATGTCGAAAGTAAGGATAAATACAATAACAAATATAACAACAAAATGATAAATTAAATAAATCAAAATGAATTCCAGCCCTCGCCGATAAAAATCCTGCATTAATGGTTAATTAATAAGGATACAGAAATAATTCTGAATTTATGAATTTCCACCAAACTCTTGTCACTTGGTTGCATGGCAACCACCACAAACAAATAGCAACAGCCCAAAAACCCAGAGGCCCTGGATGGTGACGGCCATGTTTTTCCACGTGTGTCTATTTCCGGTCAGTTTTAGACGTGATCCTGATCCTGATCCTGATCCTGTTCACACTGAGGATCAGGGGTCCTGGGGTGAAGGATTTGGCAGGGTTTAGTCTTGACGGAAGTGGGAGGACCGGTTCATCAAAGCCTCGCCGTTGAACAGGAAGCCATAATGAGGCTGTGAAAGAGGTGGGCGGAGCCTCATCTGTGCTTCCTGGTTCCTGGAACCAGTCCTCGCTCGCCGATGACCTCGTCGATGACCGCAGGAATGTGCGCTCACCCTCACAGAGGAAGTGATCAACACAAGCCCTTTCTGCTAATTGAGGAGGAAATAATACGCCACACCCCCCCCCCCCCAACCACCACCTGACAAATGAGAGAGGCGTTTAGAGGACGAGGGCCCGGCGGCGGCGGGGGGCCCCATTGTGTCGGCTCAACACGAAGGGGATCAGCGACCAGTTCCTCCCAAAAGGAACAAAGTGGGATTATGAGGTTCCCAGCGGCATGGGGCTGCTCCTCTCATAACGTCATTAGTCGCCATTAAAGAGCTTCGCTTTGCCCTCCCTTCATTCAGGAGGAGGATTAACCAGGACAGGGTCCAACGGACAGACCGGGAACGCTGAAGTGGTGTTATCCCAGCAAACAAACGAAAGGATTAGTGCGCCGATAGCTGAGGAGAGAGTTTAGCTTCCTGCTCACAGGTGCATCTGAAATGAAGATGATCCCTTAATTATATTTTTAATCAACATTATGAGGAAATTTGTCCGAAAAACACTTTGAAAGAATATTTAGACAGGTTTTTAACCGGAGAGCTGTTTTTCTTCTGTCTCTGTGCTACGCTAGGCTAACTGCATCCTTATGTTTAAGCATACATACCATACATTATGTTTTTATCCTCCTATTAATCGTCTTCATAAGGGCCCCAACATTCAGCTTGGGAACCTCAACACAAGCCGCTCTGCAGCTTCACACTTCCTGCTGATATTTCACATTAAAAGCCTGCCTAGAAAGTGTGGGACTAAGCTCTTTGAGCTCCTGGAAGGCTTTTAATTTGAAGCATTTTTACAGGAAGTGTTCAGTTTGAGTCCAATAATTATAAATCAATAACAGTACATCATCTTACTATAAATATCACTAACTTACTATATTTCTCTCTTATGTTTTTATACTTTGATCACTGCCCGTGCTCTTAAAGTGTTTTTATATTCACTGTAATACCGCAGCAGTAAAAGCTTTTGGTTTTGATTGATTTGATTAAAAAGGCTCCTAACAGGTCCTTTTTTAACGCTGCTGAAATTATAATAATTAACTCCTGAGTGCTTTTCAGGAACAATTTGAGCACGACGCCACCGAGGCCACGACTGGTTGGTTCCCAAAGCTCAGCCTGATGTCCCTCTCCAGCCCCCGTAGTCGTAGTCTGTAATTAAAGGGTGATTAAGAGGCTGGATGTGGATGAATGGGGCCTAAATAGTCTAAATACCCCCTGCTGCTCTGCTGCTGGACACAGCCTGGAGGACTTAATTGAGTCGGGCTAATCAGTGGTCAGAATTAAAACAGTCACAGTCTGGGAGAGACGATGGGGGAGGAAAAGTGAGAGGAAATGAGGAGGAGGAGGAGGAGGACAGAAGGCTGGAGTGAAAGGAAGAAAGGAAGGAGGAGGGAGGATGTGTGTTATTGTGAAGCAGCTCAGCAGACGGCGTCTTGAATTATCCTGCATAAATTAAAGAAACACGCTCTTTACAAAACGCTCTGGCCGATATTAAAGGAACAGTTTGTCAGACAATTAGGTGATATGGAGACTCATTAGTGTAGGACGTGACGGCCAACTGCACGGCCGCCGTTTGGCGTCCTGACGACTGGGCGGTGACCAGCGGCCAATTTCCTGTTAAAGGGACATTCTGCCATTTTATTTTTTTATTATTTTTGCAGGTTTTTAGATGTTGAATTAAGCTGTAAAGTGTTAAAAAAGGAGCGTAAATCAGAGTTTATGGATTATTTAAAATGACCTCCAGCAGCTGCACACTGTTTGTGTACTGAAGTAAAAGTAGGAATACTATTTAATTTAGAAATATTCTGCTACAGTCTGTCCTCATATCAATCAATTCAGCTGCTATCTTATTGTAAAAGTATATATATATATATATATATATATATATATATATATATATATAAAGCTACTCATGTAAGAAGTACTTAAGTAAAAGTAGGAATACTATTTAATTTAGAAATATTCTGCTACAGTCTGTCCTCATATCAATCAATTCAGCTGCTATCTTATTGTAAAAGTATACATATATACATATATATATATATATATATATATATATATATATATATATATATATATATATATAAAGCTACTCATGTAAGAAGTACTTAAGTAAAAGTTGAGGTAGTAAAAGGCCTGCATTAATTATTCAGTTATAGTCAAAAATCATTCTAAACAAAAAGTGAAATGCAGAATAATGTACTGTATCAATAAGATATAAAAACACATCATAAAGTTACACTTTTTATTTTATTCTAATTTAATTTATTTACCTCAATTTTATTTTTACATGTTATATGTTCTTTAATTTAACCTTATATCCTGATATTTAGCTTTATTTTTTGACATAATTACTCCAGCAAGGAGGTTATGTTTTCACCAGGGTTTGTTTGTTTTTTGGTTTGTTGGTTTGCAAAATAACTCTAAAAGTTGTGGACGGATTTTGACAAAATTTTCAGGATTGGCCGGAAGTGGCCTAACTGAAAAGTGATTAATATTTGGTGATGATCGGATCAGATCAAACCAACAAAAACCAACAAACAAACAAACAAACATAACCTCCTCGGCGGCGGTGGTAACTAAATAAAAAGTCGTCGCTGCCTTGGCTGAGGTCTGTGCTCTCTGAGTGCTTTTCGAGTTTGATTATATATTTTTCTATATTTTGGTTTATTTGATCTCATCATTTAATAGTTTCTGTTTGCCTGCAAACCAAACTCCAGCTAAAAATAGTGAGATTTAATGTGGGGTGGCTAATGCTAACTGCTAGCTTCTCAGAGAGGACTCTTATAACTGGAGTTGATAGTAGCTGGTCCAGAAGGAGCTTTCAGGATGTGAAGCATCTTTCTGAGGGGAGAAACATGAAAACAGAAGGACATGAAGTACTGGTGAGAATCTGAGTTTAATTAAACTTCCTCGCCTCATTTTTCATGCAAGACATATGAAAGTACTTGAGTTTGGTGCCCCAGTGTTAATAAAACTCATGAATGAATGTTTTCACCTGTTGGATACTTTATGACAAATATCTGCATAAATAAAGAGGTGAGACGGCAAACTATCACCTGCTTCCTGACCGCTAACCTCCTCCTCGCTGCAGAGCGTCAACACCTTGAAACTCAGGCGGCGTTCGGCAGCATATGTCCCAAACAACTCCCATCAGACGACGGCGGCGGCGGCGCTGTGAAAACACGCCACGTGCAGCGTTGGAAAACAATAGCCGCCTTTGAGTTTGGCTTGATGGCGGCCGCGAAATATGTCGAGGCAACATGTTCGGCCTGCTGAGTGGAAGTGAAGTCGACGCCTCCGGTTCTCACAGTTAAGAGACGAAACTGCAAATGAATCACGAAATGAAAAAACAGAGAAAAGCCTGTCGACAACACTCAGACAGAGATATGCTAAAACACACAAGCTGTCACACTCGCTGTCATATTTAGGCCCAATTACAATCAACAACTTGTTTTTTTTTTTTGTTGTTTTTTTGCAGAGCGAGGACATCACACATGACATACGCTCACCAACACGTTTTTAAATCTGGATTACAGCAGGACTTTGGGTTTATTTTTATTTCTAACTGCTCGATTTTATTGTTCAGTAGCTTCATCTCCTCGGTTATTTCAGGCATTTTAGTTTTTTTTTTCTCTGAAGGTTAATTTTTTCTGTCATGTTGTGCAGAACGAATCGAACGAGTCGATATTTACGAGACAACACAAACAAACTTCATCACTCCTTTCAACCTTAACAAAAGCAGCTCTGCACCTTTCACAATAAAAGCCCTACACACATATTTTTGCAGGCAAGTATTTCAAAGTATACTTTATGGGAAATTCAATGTATTTTGAACTTTTGTGTTGTACATTTATCTCGGCCTCTGAAGGTTTTATTCAGAAAAAGACAATATAATGAGGCCAGTGATAATAAATATCCAGTTTCTTTCTTTATAGTTTAGTGTCAGTGTGTTTATCTTTCTTTTCTTTTGGATGACTTTCAGACTTAAAGCTCTTTAATTTTATTTAACTTTGCCTCATTATTATTATCATTATTATTATTATTGTTATTATTATTATTATTATTTATTTTTATTTCGTATTTTATTTAGCTTTATTCCATTTTGTGTATTTTATGTTATTGTATGTCTAATCATATTTCATTTTGCCTTATTTATGTTTTTCTATCTTTTATTTGAATTTATTCAGCCTTATGTTATTTCTAAATTTATTATTTTTGTATTTAATTTAGCCTTTGTTTTCATTTTACTCCATTTTGTATTTTATCTTATTTTTTTCTATTTTTATGAGTTTCCTTTATGTATTATCATATAGAATTTTTAATATATTTCTGTGTCACTTGACCTTTGCTGCTGTGTCGCTGTGGGATTAAATAAGATTATTCTCATCTTATCTTGCAGTAAATTCACTGTATAATGTTAGTATATTCAGAGATATTTAAATCTGAAGACTCCATTCAGAAAAAGAAAAAGCAGAAACTCCTTTTGTTCTGCACAAACTTCCTGTTTTAACTCTGCAGGTTTGGACCCTGGTTTAAGATCAGAGGAGGCCTTTAAATGTTCAGGCTGGTTTCAGATCAGTAGCTGCTGACTCTGTTGACTCAGTCTCAGTGATTTCCACAGATCTGAGTTCAGCCTCTGAAACAGGTTCAAGTGGGTGTTAACAGCTTAAATAAACAGTGGAGCAGCTGATTGTTGCCTGGAGACTCGTCAGCAGGGACGTCTCATTATTTGCTGCAGCAGCTTCCTGCTGTGTTTTTCAGAGCTGCAGTAAACATCTTCCTGCTTTTATGAGGCTGGAAAATAAAAGGAATCAATGAAGGAATTCACGTCTTTTACTTCCCCTCAAACCACATCTTCAGTACTGAATTATAAATAATCCTTCTCTCACCAGATTATTTCAGGCTTTGTCAGAGACAGAGTTTGTACATTTGTGCAAAACCACGGACACACTAAATGAATAACTGTATGCAAAAGTATCAACATCAAAATATACCAAAAGTACTCATTATGCAGATTACATTTTATTTGAGATAATCTTGATTTTACTTTCATTATATAATTTTAATACTGGCTTTGCACCAGTGTTTCCACTCTTAAGTTGTTTTTTATTTCTTTTTTTTCACTTTATTGTTGCTGCTGTAAATCTCCATGCATGCTTTGAGATTATAAAAGGTTTATTTCATCTTATCTTATCATTTATTAATTTAATTTCAACTCATAGTGTGGTGAAACAATTACTTAGGTTTAGGCAACAGAACTACGTGAACTAAACTAAACCACCATCGAACAACTTATTCCTGTTTTCCGAGCTAATATTCTGACACTTTACCAAACATGTAAAGGTTTAAAAAATATTCTAAACCCTCAGATATCCATTTATTTCCATCAAAAGTGGAAATAAACGTTGTGCAGCACAGACGTCCTGACTTCCTGTCCAAAATGACTGTGGCCTACACTTCCCATAATGCAGCTGGACTTAGACTTACATGTATGGCTCATGTTTTTTATCAGTATTAATGTTAAGTTAAAGCTGCAGGGCGCTCCTTTCTAAGTGGCTGGACTGGAAACATCAACCTGGATCTTTTAGTTCCTGCTGCTGCTTTTATTTTGAAGGGAAAAGGCAATGAAACACAATGTGCCACAACATTTTCTGTTACGCCGTCTGCTGTGATGACTGGTTGGTCGGCGTGGCGTCGAGTATCACATGACTTAATTATTACTTTTAAAGCGTCTGTCCGCCCCTGATGACATCACCGCGGCTCGGCTAATGATGGAAGCGACGCTGCAGATGGTCGGGGGGACACAGTTACCAGCAGGACAGGAAGTGGTAAACACACACGATGTATGTCCCTGAGGCATGCTGGGAGCTTGTGAACCACCATCTCAGGGAAAAATGGCCATCATTAGAGTGTCAAAAGTCTCTTTGATGAGACAAACAAACAAACAAACAAACAGTGATGCACACACACTCTAATAAACTACATGAGCAGTACTTTATTAGGGCCCGAGCGGACTGGAACAGGTCCGCAAGGGACCTATTGAAATCATAGTGTCTATTTTTCTTCTTCTTCTTCTTCTTATTATTATTATTTCTGTACATCTGTTTTCCCAAATTTTACCCATTTCCAAATGTTAAAAAGTGGTATAACTTTGCACATTCCTGCGACCCGCCCCAAAATTCCATATTTTGGGGGGCTCACACATCGCTCATGCGAAGTGGCTGAATAGCGCCCCCTGCAAAGTTAAAAAAATCCCATAGGGAAAGTCGGCGACTTTGCTGTACCTCAACGAAAATCGGCACACACGTTAAGCATATCTAGAATTGTCTCTCTTGGCGGGAAGCTGAAATTTCAACAGGAAGTCGGCCATTTTTAATTTATGTTCTTTATCTGTCTAATTCCTTCCTTTTGAATTATTTTGATGTATTTTCTACTTATTCTACTTGTTTACTGATGTCAACATTAGAAATTATTATCTTATCTTATCTTTTCTTAGATGAGTTCCAAATCAAGTTTTGAAAATAATAAAAACTTTGAAAAAGAGAAAGATTGCTCAGGGTATTTCAGAAAATACAGTAAAAAAATAAATAAAATAAAAGTATATATTTTGCTATGAATTAATGATATTATATATTACATATATTTACTTGCTTTTCTTTTGTTTTTATTTTTGGACTTATTATTATTATTATTACTATTATTATTATTATTATTATTATTATTATTGTCATGAGCAGCTTCATTGTAGTTTGCTTAGAAATGCTTAATAAAGCCTCCTAATGAATCTAATAAAAGTTTGTTTTCACGCTTTATGAGGTGATAATATGTCAGATATTTATTGTTTACAGCTGCTCTGCTGTTATCAAGTGGCCAAAAATATCAATAATGCAACAGGTCATGTTTTTTTATTTTTTGATAAGCAATTTGTAGCAGAGTGAGCGCTCTTACTTTCTAAACGCATCTTTACCATCAGCCATTTTCTGTGAACTGTGTGTGTGTGTGTGTGTGTTGTTTGTGACCTGTGGGCTCAGTGTGAACTGTAATTATCTGTGTAATTGTCGTGTATTTTGAAAAGTGCCAGATAATTTAATCCCCCCCACCCACCACACAACACCACCAACACACACACACACACACACACACACACACACACACACACACACACACGCACACACACACACTTCCTGACACCTGAAGCTTTAATATTCATGAGGAGGTGAAAAACCTCCCCGTCGTTCTTTTTTGTTCTCTCAAACCGTCTGTGATGCAGACGCTCGTTTACATAAATACATATTTTCTTCTCTCTTTTGTCTCTTTGGCTACGTTCAGACTGCAGGGCTTAATGCCCAATTAGGATTTTTTTGTGAAATCCAATTTTTTTGCGAGGTCGTTCACATTTCCACTTAAATGCGACCTCTATGTGATCTCCAGTGTGAACTTAAACACCTCACAAGTGTCCAGCATGCGCATTGGAGGACGCGATGATGTCACATGCAGCGAGCGTGCTCAGTGTTTATGGAAGTAAACATGGACGCTAGCGGTGGAGCGTAAACAGCCCGGTTCTGATAAAACCCCTCCAGTTTGACCTGAATAGAGCTATCCCCTCAAATATGAATTAACTCAGAAACCTCATTTTCCCTCCACTGACTGCTCTCCACATTATCGTCCGCCATCGTTGCCACCTACTTCCACCGCAGAATAGTGATGTTTGTAGCTTGTTGATGACGTTTAGGTCGGATGAATGCGACCTGGCCGTTCAGACTGAAGTCGCATGTCAAAAGATCAGATACGTATCGGTTTTAGGACCACATATCCAAGTGGCCTGGATCACATTTGAAAAAATCAGATCTGTGTCGTTCAGACTGTAATTAAAAGATCAGATACAGGTCGCATAGGGGCGAAAAAATCTGATTTGGGTCACTTCAGGCTGCAGTCTGAACGTAGCCTTTGACACACTTTTTCTAGCAGCTTCCTGTTTCTCAATGGTTGTTTTTATTTTGAAAAACTCATCAAACCTAATATGTTCCTTGTGCAAAAACTGAATTAAAATATAAGGGAAGTACTTTCAGTTTGGGCTAGCAGCTACGAGCTAAGCAGATGCTAATTCAGCTAATCATTTAGATGCTAACAGCTAACAGGCTAAAGGTACTGTTTCTCAGTGATCAAGTGTCCACAGAGCTGATAAACTAAATGAAGAAGTTAACTCCAGCTGACTGCATCATGAAGAATCTGGTCTAAGAGATCGACCCTGATTGGCTGGTTGTCATCTGACATCACTGATCAGACACTCATTGATAAGATGATCTGAAGGACTGATGGAGACTTTGATAGTTTTTGGCAATAAAAATATTTGATAAGGTTTAGGAAAAGATAAACTTAGTTTTAAACACTAACAGTACTTGGTTAGGTTTAGGAAAAGATACACTTAGTTTTAAACACTAACAGTACTTGGTTAGGTTTAGGAAAAGATACACTTAGTTTTAAACACTAACAGAACTTGGTTAGGTTTAGGAAAAGACAACCTTAGGTTTAAACACTAACAGTACTTGGTTAGCTTTAGGAAATGATAAACTCAGTTTGAAACAGTAAAAGTACTTGGTTAGGTTTAGGAAATGATAAACTCAGTTTTAAACAGTAAAAGTACTTGGTTAGGTTTAGGAAATGATAAACTCAGTTTTAAACAATAAACATATTTGGTTATGTTTAGGAAAAGATAAACTTACTGTTAAACACTAACAGTACTTGGATAGGTTTAGGAAAAGATACACTTAGTTTTAAAAACTAACAATACTTGGTTAGGTTTAGGAAAAGACAACCTTAGGTTTAAACACTAACAGTACTTGTTAGGTTTAGGAAAAGACAACCTTAGGTTTAAACACTAACAGTACTTGGTTAGCTTTAGGAAATGATAAACTCAGTTTTAAACAGTAAAAGTACTTGGTTAGGTTTAGGAAATGACAAACTCAGCCTTTGATCTTCATTTAACTCCTGCGATCATTTTTTTTGTTACTGGAAGGAAACTAAACTTTCCCAAAGAACGACGGCGCTTCAACCAACAGATGACATCAGAGGTTATCTTAGCATGCAATTAAAACGTGCGCTGACGGACAGGCGTATAAAGAAGTCCCACCCTGGATCATTGTAGACCTGTTTCACTGCTGGACCGAGTCCAGACCAGCCAGGCGTGTCCTGTTGGTGTTTACATACCACACTGATATGTGATTGGCAGCTGGCAGGGAGCTAAAAGGAGAGTTCGCTGGAGTTGTAACGTAAAGTGACAAAGAGAAAGAGAGAGTAGTTTATGGGATGGACAAAGAGGAAACATGCTGCCTCATGCACACCATCTATTTAACGGTAGCTCGCTAGCACATCTGCACTGACTGCAACTATGACATATTCATCGACTGTATCTACCATAATAACCATATTCATCTAACATATTTATCTAACATATTTATCTACCATATTTATCTAAGCCTCAGATATCTAAGGTATCTACCTTACATCCTAAGGTACTGTATATGATCATATCATCTGCATATACACTGATCAATCATAACACTATGGTCACTGTCAGGTACAGTGAAAAAAACAGTGATTATCTCTTCATTATAAGGCATCAAATGAACATTTAGTCCTCAGAGTTGATGTTAGAAGCAGGAAAAATGTTCCAGCGTCAGGATTTGAGACATCAAGAACCAAACAGTGATGTCTAGAGGAGATCTGTCTATCACCTGTATCTGTCCATATCAATCTGTATATAATCATCCTTCCATCATAGCAAGTTTACAGCTCAGGTGTGTTGAGCGGGTTTTCATAATTCACAACATTTCTGATTGATGAATCACGTGTTTCCTTTTCACGCCTTCACGTTGCGTCGCCAATCATCCCGCCGCCGCCGCCGCCGCCGTCACTCTGGCATGTTGATGGATGGCATCAGTGGCTATTAGACGGGTTTTAATGGATGTTTCAGGGAGTAATTTATGGCCTCTTGCCACGACTGATTTACACTTCCAAAATGCCAAACCCTCCCTGCCTCCGTCTGAAGAAAGAAAATGCCTCCTGCTCCACTCATCGACTCGTCTCCCTGCTAGAATACCTGTTATTACCCTCGACAGGTATGAAGACCTACGACCCACATTCCCTCCATGCACGTTGCATAATTTCCATCTTTCAAAAGATGCCGGAATGCCGCCGTTGGTAGCTTGAGGTGTAGCATCTGTCCTTCTATCTGTCTGCAAATTTACTGTCTGCCTAAATATATCATTATTTTTTATCATTAGTTTTAATAATTCCTTCCTGAGGAGGTCTGAAGAATCAAGGTTCAGCCAGAAGGGAAAGTGATGCACATTTTTACCAGGAAGATGACACAAAAATTAAACTTTATCACACAAACGATCACTGATGTAAATGAATTCTGCTGGTGAACCCTGAACACTTAAAGCAGTTTTTAAGGCCTCGTCCACAGTGAAGCACCATCAAATGAGTGTGCCACGCAAAGATATAGACAAAATAAGATAAAATAATATAACTTCTTAGTCCAGCTAACTGATAAATCTCCAGATTTCCAGCAGCAAAAGTACAAAATACAAAAAAAAAAAAAAATAATAAAAAGCAGTGTCATCAGTAAACAAGTAGTAACAAATAAGAACATTACAGAGACAAAGTAAATAAACAAATGTTTCCGTACTGGACTAATAACTAATATAGATCAGTAAACAATATATAAATGTGTAAATAATTTAATAAACATACAACATAAAGGAACAAAATGAAGAGAAGGATTACTTCACAGTTTGAATGTGGACGTGAGGCCAAAAATGCATAAAATTTTTTTTTTTTTAATTTTAAAAAATATATTTATTTATTTCATTAAAAACATTTATTAAAAAAAAAAAAAAAGTTCCAGGAAAATAATTCATGCATACCTGGGATTTAAACAAAAGCAACAATATAGTATATTATATAAAACAAATATGTTAATCTAGATTATATTAAATTAGAATATATCATACTATATTACGTTATGTTATATTAAACAATATTAGAGTATATTATATTCAGTGCTGGTTGCTGAGTGCTGGTCCAGAGTGTGGGGGGTCAGCTCTTATCTGATCCAGACCACTTTAGAAACACCTGAGGCATCAGGACCATATATTACCTGGAAGAAGAGTGACCCCCAACAGGTGGAGACAGGAAGTAAACTCTGTTATTTATGGAGCGGAGGAACAAGGTGGAGGTTTTAAAGACGAGGAGATCAGGTTCAACATTAAGAAAAGGAGACAGGAAGTAAAAACAAACCAAGGAAATCTAATAAAGCTGAAACTTTACTTTGTCACGCCAAAGTAAAAGCTCACCAGAGGAAGTAGTAATAATAGTAGTAGTAGTAGTAGTAGTAGTAGTAGCAGTAATAATTATAGTAGTAGCGGTAGTAGTAATAGTAGTAGTAGTAGCAGTAATAATAGCAGTAATAGTAGTTGCAGTAGTAGTAGTAGTAGTACTCGTAGTAATAGTAGTAATACCCTGGTGGGTTTTTCACTCTGCAGTATTAGTACTTTCACTGTAACAGAGTACTTTGCCCTGAGGTCAGCTGACCTGAGACCAGTCCTGATCTGAGACCTGAGACCAGTCCTAATCTGAGACCAGTCCTGATCTGAGACCTGAGACCAGTCCTGATCTGAGACCTGAGACCAGTCCTGATCTGAGACCAGTCCTGATCTGAGACCAGTCCTAATCTGAGACCTGAGACCAGTCCTGATCTGAAACCAGACCTGATCTGAGACCTGAGACCAGTCAGACCTGAGACCAGTCAGACCTGAGACCAGTCCTAATCTGAGACCAGTCCTAATCTGAGACCTGAGACCAGTCCTGATCTGCTGATCTACCTGCTGGACCTGCTCAAAGGTGTTGACAGGTGTGTGTGTGTGTGTGTGTGTGTGTTGGGGGGGGCTCAGGTGTGTGTGTGTGTGTGTCATGGACACGCTCTTTGTCTCCAGGTGTGTGTGTGTTCCTGAGGGACACTCAGGCATGTCTTCTTAAAAAGCATCTGTGTGTGTGTGTGTGTGTGTGTGTGTGTGTGTGTGTCCTGGGGCTCTTCCTGTAGCAGCCCCCCCCCCTTCCTGCCCGGCGGCCATGTTTGCTCTCTGTTCTCTCTCATGTTCAACGTGTCGCCGACAGGAAGAAACGAGGGAAGACAACAAGAAGTTTGTTGACGGCGTTGCGCTCATGTTTCATGTTAACACTGAGCCCACTGCCCCACTTCCTGTTGTCACAATAAAGGTCCTCGCTACACAAGAATAAAAGTTCTAAAGAATAAAAGCTGAGCTGTGATTTTAAATGACATGTTGCTGTGATCTTTTCCACATTCTGCTCAGTAACAGTAACAAACATATTACATATTAATAAAGTACACACATACACTGGTCATTAAACCACAAACACAATTTAACCTTTTTTAAAATACAGCTCAACAGTGTGTAAATATGGTGTATTTTGTGGTGTTTGTAGTGTGAAACTACTGGACTTGGTTGAGAAATAGTAGTAAAACCACATAGTGAGCGCATGCAGTGGGAGAAGTTTTAATAGAAGTACTAATTACTACGAGAAGTCCTGCGTTCAGAAACGTTAAAAAAAATACTCGTTATGCAGAATGGATCGTTTGATGATGTAAAATAAAATATTCTAAAGACTATTGACTGATGTGTTCATCTAATTATCTGATCATAACAGTATGGTACATAATTATAAGTAGATATATTAATGATCAAAAATCAAAGTAACTTGAGTCGTTGAGTAAAGTAGAAATACTTCTAGAGTTCCTCACATGAAATTCAAAAGGCAGGTAGTTTATGACCATCGCCATGTTTTTTATTTTTGGTTTGTGGTCATAATTTATGGGTGTCACCATCAACAACCCCTGGACCATGCATCGCCGTGGTAACCACCTGTCAATCAGCAGGTAGCCCTGCCCTAAAGCATCCTCTGCTTTATGGTCTGTTTGACTCTAAATGCACCATAATTCACTAAATGAACACACAGACTGAGACCGTAAACTCATGTTTACTGTGTTTACTGAGGGAATAAATCATTTTCTATTAGAGGAGTCGCCCCCTGCTGGCTGTTAGACAGGATGCATCTTTACGACTCTTCAGTGATGGACTCTCCTCTCAGAACAGGAAGAAGCCACAAAAGTGCAAAAAAAAAAAAAAAATGCAACAAATTCAGATGAGCCACATTTCCGCTCAGGGATCAGTAAAGTGTTTCATCAAGCGAACTTCCACCCAGACAAAGTTTTAATGGCCTTCTTCTGCAGGGGGTTGGTTTTTGTCCTCTCATTTGGACATGAGGACGTTCGGTCTTGTCTGTGACATTGAAATTATGTTTTTTTTTTTTTTTGTTTGAGGCCATTTTCGAGGCAAGCCGGTGTGACATCAGAGGTCGTGCTGAGACACGTGGTCCACGCCGAGTTTGCGACCGGCAGCGCTTCACATGAATATATGAGGTGTTATTCTATGATGGAGGAGAACACAGAACCTGCAGCAGCTGAGATATCCAGCCGAGGGAAAAGTTCCTGCAAGACGAGGAAAATAAAAAGTCAGACAGACGCTGACCTGGAGTCAGAGTTTAACAGCCGAGTGGTTTCTCCAGTTTAGTGATTTAAAAATCACGTGTTAGTGGACACAAAAGTGGAAGTATTAAGCTTCACAAAGGGATTAATACAGCCTTATAAACGTTTATATAATAAATCATTAAAAAGAGTGGAAAAGGAAGAAAAGAACCGAATGACAAGAATAATATTAAACATATTAATATAATATAATATTAAACTTAAACATCAGCTTGGTGCATGGTGAGGATTTCTCTGCAAATTTTTGAAAAATATTTCTTTTGATATGAAAATATCTGCTTTAATTCTGGTTAAATTACAACTTTTAAAATATTTGACTTTTTTTCATATTTTTTTCCTAACAAAATTGGATTTTATATATCATATAATCATCCAAAAACATAAAATAATGAATTTCTCAGTATTATCACACAATATAAACGTGACTGCTCCTGTCGGATAAATGTTAAAATATATCATCGAGTTAAATGTAGAGTTTGTCTGCTTCTGATGAATAAAGTTTATTGAATTATTGAAAACATCTGAGTCGTCATAGAGAAAACACTTAACTTACAGACGTGATCAGACACATTTATGACAGTCTGTAATTTTGAGAGAAGTCTTGTAAATCAAAGCTGGGATGTAAAAACGGGGAAACCCTGGAGACCTCCGGCCGGTTCGCAGGCCTCAGTTTGAGAAACTAGTCCAAACTGTCAGTCAGGTGAGGAGCGCCGGCGGCCTGCAGGCTTCTGCTAAACGGCAATTTATGTGTTGTTGTGGAGGACAAATTGCTGCAGGAGCTGCACCATTAGTTAAACTGCATTTCACAGAGACGTGTTTTCACCTGCAGCAGCTATGAGAAAAATGTCAGAGCGCCGGGCCTCTCAACAGGCTTCCTTCAAACAAAAAAAAAATTTTTTTTACTAATACTTTTTCATACATTTTAACTGAATTTGTTATATATTTTATTAAGAATATTTTTCAGACATTTTAGCTATATTAGACTCATATTTTACTATTTTTTTCCTTTTTTTTAACATATTTTATTAAAACTATTTGGATTTTTTTCTGAATAATTTATGATAATTTTAAGACATTTTTACCAATATTTTTCATATATTTCACAAGTAATTTTAGGCTATTTATGGCTATTTTATATTTATGTTAGTCACATAAATAAAACAATCATCATGTACACTCTGTAATTGTGATTATAACCAGATATAATAATGAAGGAAGCATTAAAGGAAACTTTATAAGGGATGAAGAAGAAGCTCCAGGATCTGATCTACTCTTTTTCTTTTCCTTCCTGATTGTTTTGACTCATTAATTAAAAAAAACAAACAAAAAACACATTTCCTGATCACTAAGGTAACTCAGCTCATAGCAAACAGCACAGCGCCCTCCAGTGGCCAAACACCTCTGGATCAGATAGTGGTCATAATCAAAAAAATACATAAATATAAACACAGGTACATATATATACTCTATATATCATTATGAACAATCACACACAGCCGAAGATCAATAACTTGAGTAAAAGCACAAACATTACAGTGCTTCTTTTTATATTTTATATTATACTTCTTTCTGAGTATTGTAGCCTACATCTGTTTATCTCTATATTTGTCACATATTTTACTAATAATATAAGGATATTATCCACATATTTATATCCATATTTGTATATTCATATTACTTTCATAATGGTTGCACTTGGGATGAATTCAGTTTTATGTTAAGTGAAATTCAGGTGACATTTTCATTGACTGAAACTAAAATAAACAAATTCATGTTTTGTTTGACTAAGATGAGAGAAAAAAATATATATTTTTGAGACATAATCCATGCTTTCATTTTTACTACTTTGATTAAATTAACCTAAATTAACACTGAAACGTCTATGAAACAGACTAAAGAAGGAAAAAAATGATTTTTTTGATGAGTTATAATATTAGTTAAAATATGATATTACTTCTATAATATCCTCACGGTTTTCACCTTTTTCCATATTATTATTATTAATCTATAGTTTCTCCATGCTGCTCTATCGATTGATCAGTTCGGATGCTGTGTTTTGCCCTGCGGTGTGTCTGTCAGGTTCAGAGGCTTCCAGCAGCAGCAGCCAATCAGAGTGACAGACGAGCGACAGCCCGACCATCTGTAGGTGGACTGATGCCGACACACACACACACACACACACACACACACACACACACACGAAACTGATTACATTCCTCACATTGAATCATGTTGAGCTTTTCTAGTAAACAAACAGCTTCCTGTTTACATTAAGTAAACACGCATGACGTATATCAGTGAGGCGTGTTGTAACCTACTATTATTATTCACATTACTTATAGTGACATATTTGAAACCTGCTTTGTTTACAGAGTTTTACCTATTTATCACATATTTTACTGACATTTAACACATTTTTTTTTTAAATTTGCAGATATATTCATCACAAATAATTTATGCATTTTATCACACATTTAATTACAATTTTTAGGACAATTTTCAAGAGATTATGACCTATTTGTCACATAATTTGCTGATAATTTTGGCATATTGTCGACATTTTTTACTATTAGTTTTAGGATATCTTACAGACATTTTATAATTTTTTCTAGATATTTTTAACTGCTGTTTTTACATATTTCCTCTGGACACAAAGGAAGTATTCAAGGTTTTAAGGATTGAAAACAGGCCTTTACTGCCCTGCAGAATAATATAAGACAAGCACAGAAATACGCCACATTAAAGTATTTTAAAGTATGAAAGTTATTTAGTGAACAAACTAAAATCCTCACTAAAAACACCGCAGTAGTGCCACATTATTAACATCTAAACTACAGGCTAGAAGAACTGTGACGCTGTTTGTTAATGTGTGCAGTTTATGAAGGCAAATATAAATATGACCCACCGTGTGCAGAAATCTGTAAAACATGAGCACATGGTGGTAAAATGTGCATGGTGTGTTTTGGTCCCTCAGTGTTTTATTAGCCGTGCAGTGAACATGATTACATGCTCTCATCTCTCCAGTTTATCTTTTATTCTCTGCTAATTGCTTCATAATAGAAGCACAGTCCCCCCCTCACCTCCCCTACATTCATTATGAAAAGGCTGAAAATTAAAAGTGTTGTCACCACATCTGCTCCAGAGCCCCCGGCGGCTGCGACTGTACGTGTGAACCGGCTCTCTTAGTTATTATTGCTGTACAATTTCCATTATCTTACATTACCGTCGAGATAAAAGCATTATAATCACCGAGCTGGGAATTAAAAAATTAGCACAGAGCAGCGGTGTCTATTTGTGGCAGCAGAGAGGTGTGTTTGATTTCCATCACAGGCACCTCCAACTAAAGGTGAAAATTGCACCCAGGGGGAAAGCTTTTTGGGGGGTGAGGGGGTGTCTGTCTTTGTCTCCGCCTTTGGACCATCCCCAAAAACCACAACTGTACCGTCAGAGCTGCAAACACACGAGAAGAATAATGTGCCCGTTAAATATGTGGAAGCAGAAAACTGCTGCCTGAAAGCTGACAAAAGAGCAAAGAGGGAAATCTGACTTTTCACACGATTTTATCTACATCTGCCACATACTTTAGTTCTAATATTTATCACACATTTTTACCTCTGCTACATATTTTAAAAATACCTTTCAAAAATATTTTACCTGTTTGTCACATATTTCATCAGACATATTTATATTTGTTATATTTGTATATTAGTGAATATTAATTTTGGAATACTTTTAAAAAAATAACTTATATTGTCACACATTTTGCAAAAATAATTGGGATATTTTTCAGACATTTTTACCTGTATTTGTCACACATTTTACTAATAATTTTTAAATTTTACCTATTTGTCACATATGTGGTGAATAAGTTTTTACCTACAGTCATGGAAAAAATTATTAGACCACCCTTGTTTTCTTCAATTTCTTGTTCATTCTAATATCTGGTACCACTAAACGTATGATACAATGAACACAACAAAAAATGCAGCTGGTCACACAATACTTTATGTCCTATTTGACATTCTTAAGCTTAATTGATTCCCAGGGTATATAAGAGGCCATTTCATGTCACAAGCAGCACTGCACATGCAAAGGCCTAGAGTGGTTTCCTGCTTACATTCAAGCCGTAGCACAACTCAGAAGTTGTCAGCTCTCACATAATGCCTAAAACAAAAGAATTATGTGAAGCAACAAAGGCAGCCATCTTGGCACTGTTGGAAATTGGCATGAGTGAGAGACAGGTAGCGAAAAAACTGAAGATCTCCAAGACAGCCGTTCATTACAACAAAAAAAACAAGCTGAACATGGCACTACCAAATTGCTACCTGGCCGTGGCAGGAAACGTCTTTCTACCCCACGAGATGACCGTGCACTCATCCGTTCCTGTGTCAGGAATCGTCGTCAGACCTCCAGGGACCTTAAAAATGAGTGGGCACTGTCGAGAAATGTGACTTGCTCGGCAAGGACAGTTCGAAACCGACTTGTTGAAGCTGGTTTGAAGTCACACAGAGCACGCAAGAAGCCCTTCATCAATGAAAGGCAGAGGAAGGCCCGGTTACTCTTTGCTCGAGACCACAAGGATTGGACTGCTGATGATTGGGCTAAGGTTCTCTTCAGTGATGAATCCAATTTTGAATTGATGCCCACTCCAGCCATCTTACTGGTTAGGAGGAAGCCTGGAGAAGCTTACAACCCAGACTGTCTTGCCCCTACAGTAAAACATGGGGGTGGATCAGTCATGATCTGGGGTTGTTTCAGTCTGAGTGGAACAGGGCAAATGCAATTGTGTGAAGGCCGAATGAACCAGGTCAAGTACAGGACTACCCTTGAAAACAGTCTTCTTCCATCAGCTGGAAAACTCTTTCCTGCCTCGAATGACTGGATTTTCCAACAAGACAATGCCCCTTACCACACGGCAAGGTCAGTTAAAGCCTGGATGGAGAACCACAACATTCGCACCATGCCTTGGCCTGCTCAGTCACCAGATCTTAATCCAATTGAAAACCTGTGGAAAATCATCAAACTCAAAATGGAGAACCACAAGCCCAAAAACAAAGAAAATTTGTTTGAATTTGTCCAACAGGAATGGGCTGCTGTGACAGCAGAACAATGTCAGAAGCTGGTGGAGAGCATGCCAAGACGCATGGCTGCAGTCATCAAAAACAATGGTTATGCAATCAAGTATGAACTCTTGTGTGTATCATGTGTTTAAAGCAAACAGAAAAGAAAACATGGAATGCTTAAAAGTAGTGTTTTTGGCGGTACAATGCCATAGCTGTTGATGTAAGAATTTAAGTAATTTTGGTTATTATCAAGAAAACCATGGAAAATGAATAATCCTTAGTTCTTAAATTAAACTCTCATGAGCTATTTTTGTTGTTATCATTATAATTGTCCAAACAAATGTACCTTTAGTTGAGCCAGGCATTAAAATTAACAAGAAATTGAAGAAAACAACGGTGGTCTAATAATTTTTTCCATGACTGTATATTTGTCAGATTTTCCTTAATAATTTTAGGATATTTTTCAGACATTTTTACCTGTATTTGTCACACATTTTACTAATATTTTTTGAATTTTTACCTATTTGTCACATATGTGGTGAATACGTTTTTACCTATATTTGTCAGATTTTCCTTAATAATTTTAGGATATTTTTCAGACATTTTTACCTGTATTTGTCACACATTTTACTAATATTTTTTGAATTTTTACCTATTTGTCACATATGTGGTGAATACGTTTTTACCTATATTTGTCAGATTTTCCTTAATAATTTTAGGGTATTTTTCAGACATTTTTACCTGTATTTGTCACACATTTTACTAATAATTTTTAAATTTTACCTATTTGTCACATATGTGGTGAATACATTTTTACCTAGGTTTTCCTTAATAATTTTAGGATATTTTTCAGACATTTTTACCTGTATTTGTCACATATTTTACTAGCCTGGTCTTACCAGTACTATCGTACAGAGGGTCTGGCATTAAGAACTGATTTCAGACGGGAGGCGTAACTCTGTTGAAGTTTGAAATGATTTTACCCAATCACTGACGTTTGGTCGTGACGTATGCAGTGCGGCGCTAGCATTCAGGCTAGCCAACTCCTTCGTCACTAACGGAGCTAACTGAAAAATAAGACTTTTCCTGAACCTCGTGGGGAGTAAAACCACAATATCTTTACCAGCAATAAAACTGGTCAAACATTCTTCTTGGTCCGAGCTCAATTTCTGAATATTTGGGAGCCTTGGCAAAACGGATTGACTGGCTTCCTTCACTTCCGTCTCCGCCGCCATTGTTGCCAAACTACAACCAGCTACAACGCATCATCAATGACGTCACCGTTAACGCCCCCGCCCCCCTCCATTCGCTGATTGGCCAGAATAGAATTCATCCTGAGAAATGAATCCAAGGGGATCAAACCCAGACTAATGATAACTGAGCGGAAGATTATGGAGGGCTACGACCAGGCAAATATTTTACTAATACTTTTAGATTATTTTGTAAAATATTTTGACCTATATTTGTCACAAATTTTACTAATAATTTTAAGATATTTTAAACAATTTTACTTAGATTCGTCACAAAATTTACTATTAATTTTAACATTTTTTTAAAATATTTTACCTATATTTGTCACACATCTCACTAATTATTTTAGGATTATTTAAACATTTTTACTTATATTTGTCATATACTTCACTAATAATTTTAGAATATTTTTCGGACACAAACAGCAGCCAGAAGAGGAAGTGTTTCAGAGTTTGATGATTAAAAACTGAGCTTTCATAATCAGATTCACAGCAGCTCATTAAGGATGACGACACGCTAACAGCTGTGAACGCCTGCTGCTTCACCTGCTAATAACTCCGCTATGTCTGATCTGGAGCTGCACACCTGTGTTTTACCTGCGTGCCTCCAACCGAAGCCTCTGTGTTAAAAAGTAACGCCGGAACATGAAAATGAGGAGAGAAGAGGAAGTGATGGCGAGAAAGAAAAGCGTACACCTCTGCTAACCATACAGGAAGAGGAAGTGTGCATTTAAGGCTGTGATGTCACCTCAAGCTGGATCATATGATCAGTATTTATGTATTTGTATTGTTATTGAACAGGTCAGATAACACAACAACAGCCTGACTTACTGCTTATACAGCATCTTTAAGCTGGAAACACTGTGATCAGACAAAGGCTGCTACTGAGGTATAAATCAACGTGCAAACAAAAAGTTCTTTCCAACAGGCGTGAAGCGTTCAGATTAATGTAAAAAGACAGAAAGAAGGACACGGACAATAACATTTCCTGTTGCAATAGTTGCAGGAAGTAACAGGCCATCAGAGGAACCATTAGCAGCTAATGCTAGCGATAGCACCGTTAGCAAGGTGCCTCTGTAGGCCTACTTAATGTTCATGGTCATTTTAAGTTAGAAAATCTAAATGTGACTGCCGGGAAATCACCAACCACAGCCTTAATTAAAAATCATAACAATAACACATAATGAAGAATTACAAACGCTAACATCAGCTGAACAGGTGAGTTTTCTATCTACACAGTAGAGCATCAGCCTTTAAACTGAATTCACCTTTTTAGACCCAAATTTGAGCCAGAACACTGGAATTCAGTGAGAAGTCAGAAATAAATCCAGAATAACAAACAACCACTAAAACACATTTTCTGTTCAGGAATGAGAGGAAATAACTAGAGATGCACCGATCCTCTGATACTGACTCATCAGCTGGATCAGATATCTGATGAATGAGGACGATTCAGTCACTTTAATTCTGTTTGCAACGCCGGTTACGTCATCACGCAGAGTAGGGCTGTGAAATTAACCTCATTTTGCAATCCCGCTACTCTCACTGATCACCGCAACCCCGTCGATCACTCCTTGTCCTCTGTCATAAAATGTGTCCAAACTGTGGACACAGTGTTCATCTTAACAAGATTAGTGTCTATTGTTGAATCAAGTCAAGTCAACAGAGCAGCGTAAACAACTATGGACAGTACTACATAAGAGGGGTGTGTCTGCTATAAGCACTGACTATTGAAACTGAACTCTGACTGTTTATGCAATGCTTCTGTCTTTTACTACTGTCTATTATGTCTTTATAATATAAATATTATTTCTGCTCTTCCTGGATAACAACAACAGGCTACTTATA
This sequence comes from Synanceia verrucosa, assembly GCA_029721515.1. Taxonomy (NCBI): domain Eukaryota; kingdom Metazoa; phylum Chordata; class Actinopteri; order Perciformes; family Synanceiidae; genus Synanceia; species Synanceia verrucosa. The sequence continues at coordinate 2,041,886 of CM056553.1, forward strand.
TTTTATCATTAGATATGTCATTTTGATCAAAGCGCTTGCACATGCTGGTAGATGAACCATTACAGAGACATTTAAAATATTCTGGTAATCAGTGATACTGTTAATTCAGGACAGTGGTGGTAAACAGCTGACACTGGGTGGAGGATAATAAACCTGTTAAACACCAAAAAAGTTCCTTCTAACTTCTATTTCTAAATGTGTCTATTTCTGCTGACGGACCAGAAATCACATTTCAGACCTGTGTTGAGGATATGTTTAAAAAAGACAGCCTTTTAGATGTTTTGTAGTCTCAGGTTTTTATAAATACTGAATAGTGTACAAATACACGGTACCCTTGTGTCTGGGAAATAAAATTCATGACATTTCAGCCTGGAAAAACCCTAGACCGCCACCTGGTAAATAACAGAACCAGAACTAAAAACAGAACCAGGATTTCTGCATTTATATCTATTTCATTGACCTTTTTGTGAAATCCAAGGAGCCAAACTCTGCATTTCAACACTTAAATATCTGCTAAATTACACATTAAGTGTTCCAGCTTTCCCTCGAGGTGAAAGAAAAATCACATATTTAAAAAAAAGAAGTCACTTCTGTACCAATAAACAACCAAGAGGATAAACGATGAGAACGCTCTACTCAACCTTGTGCCTGCAGATAATCACTGGCATTTTTTTTTTTTAAAAATAATCCTTAAAAATTGAAAAAATGCATCTTTTTTTGTTTTGTCAATTAATTTCTAAAAAAAAAAAAAAATCAATAAAAAAAAAGAAATGTTTTTAACAAAAGACAAAAAAGGAAAATTTATCCAAAAATAAATACATTGCCATCTGGTTTCTCTCTGAGGTCGTTCAGCAGGGCGACCAATGAAACGTCAGGACAAACAGTCATCATCATCATCATCATCACCAGTAAAAGGAGGTAAAACATTTGAAATATTATTTTCAGTGCTGAGGATAAAAAGGTTGATGAGATGGGACCCAACAACAGAAACCTGCTTTAATCTGCAGTCAACCAGCAGAAACGAAGACATGCCTGATTAATTAGTAGATAAATTATCAATAGTCACAGCCACTTATCCTGGTCCCTTTTATGGTGAATCAATTAATTAATTTCCGTCATCTGATCATGAAACCACTGAACCAAATTAACCTGCTACTGTTCTGTTCAGCCTGGTTTGGCTCCGTTTGGCTCAGTTTACTGTACAGAGAACAGATTTTTTTAATAATAATTAAACAGAATCTCATCACAGTTTCTTTAAGAGGAAAACACCTTGAAATGGATTCATCTGGGGCGATCAGTTCAACAGGGACATGCTGTAAAAAATAAAAAATAACAGGAGCGAACAGCAGGAAAATAAAAAAAAACAACTTTTGACGTTAGTAGTCCTTTTTGTAAAAATATTTTATCTTCTCACGTCATGGATGAAAAGATGAAATAAACAGTATGACGCATGTTTAAGGTGTTTTAAATATGCTCCTTTTTGCACAATCCCAGTAAAAATAGACTTTAAGTTTGCATTCACACCCTAAAAATAAATCAAATAAAAGGTTCGAGGTCCTTGCAGAAGTCCTTCACCAGCTGACAGGAAAGAAATGTTTTGTTTCTGCTGCGTCGGGTTTAAATTAACCATCAGTGTGTTCGTTTGTACCATTTGGTTTCACCGATCCGTCGGCGCTGCAGCGTCCGCTTAAAAAAACAAAAAAAGAAGATAAAGCTAGAACCACGACCAGCGCTTAAAGGATTTTCTGCGTAGCACCGATAAAATAAAATAAAATAAAAAAAAAAAAGACTTCCTGTCTGGACCGACCGACCCGTCCTCTATGCAAGGAGGCACCACGGCGTCTTGTTCTGGTCACATTCCAGTTTGGTGTTGATGACGGTGCAGGGAGCACCACCGATGGTCACTTCCTGTCTGGACTCCACCTGGTGCAGGAGGTTAGTCAGCCCCCCCTCTGGGTCCACCTTAAACTGCTCCTACAGGAGGGAGGGGTGGTGGTGGGATTGACAGGGTTTAATCCATGGAGGAGGGTGGGAGGGGTATCATCTTCTTTATTTCACAACAAGCGTTTGCCTTCTTTTACAGAGGAGAGCTTAAATTACAGCTTTAGTGAATGGAGTTTGGTGAGAGGAGAGCTTAAATTACAGCTTTAGTGAATGGAGTCTGGTGAGAGGAGAGCTTAAATTACAGCTTTAGTGAATGGAGTCTGGTGAGAGGAGAGCTTAAATTACAGCTTTAGTGAATGGAGTCTGGTGAGAGGAGAGCTTAAATTACAGCTTTAGTGAATGGAGTCTGGTGAGAGGAGAGCTTAAATTACTGCTTTAGTGAATGGAGTCTGGTGAGAGGAGAGCTTAAATTACAGCTTTAGTGAATGGAGCCTGGTGAGAGGAGAGCTTAAATTACAGCTTTAGTGAATGGAGTCTGGTGAGAGGAGAGCTTAAATTACAGCTTTAGTGAATGGAGTCTGGTGAGAGGAGAGCTTAAATTACAGCTTTAGTGAATGGAGTCTGGTGAGAGGAGAGCTTAAATTACAGCTTCAGTGAATGGAGTCTGGTGAGAGGAGAGCTTAAATTACAGCTTCAGTGAATGGAGTCTGGTGAGAGGAGAGCTTAAATTACGGCTTCAGTGAATGGAGTCTGGTGAGAGGAGAGCTTAAGTAACGGCGTTAGTTAATGGATTCTGGTGAGAGGAGAGCTTAAATTACAGCTTTAGTGAATGGAGTCTGGTGAGAGGAGAGCTTAAATTACAGCTTTAGTGAATGGAGCCTGGTGAGAGGAGATCTTAAATTACAGCTTTAGTGAATGGAGTCTGGTGAGAGGAGAGTTTAAATTACAGCTTTAGTGAATGGAGTCTGGTGAGAGGAGAGCTTAAATTACCGCTTTAGTGAATGGAGTCTGGTGAGAGGAGAGCTTAAATCACCGCTTTAGTGAATGGAGTCTGGTGAGAGGAGAGCTTAAATCACAGCTTTAGTGAATGGAGTCTGGTGGGAGGAGAGCTTAAATCACAGCTTTAGTGAATGGAGTCTGGTGGGAGGAGAGCTTAAATTACCGCTTTAGTGAATAGTCTGGTGAGAGGAGAGCTTAAATTACAGCTTTAGTGAATGGAGTCTGGTGAGAGGAGAGCTTAAATTACAGCTTCAGTGAATGGAGTCTGGTGAGAGGAGAGCTCAAATTACAGCTTCAGTGAATGGAGTCTGGTGAGAGGAGAGCTTAAATTACAGCTTTAGTGAATGGAGTCTGGTGAGAGGAGAGCTTAAATTACAGCTTTAGTGAATGGAGTCTGGTGAGAGGAGAGCTTAAATTACTGCTTTAGTGAATGGAGTCTGGTGAGAGGAGAGCTTAAATTACAGCTTTAGTGAATGGAGCCTGGTGAGAGGAGAGCTTAAATTACAGCTTTAGTGAATGGAGTCTGGTGAGAGGAGAGCTTAAATTACAGCTTTAGTGAATGGAGTCTGGTGAGAGGAGAGCTTAAATTACAGCTTTAGTGAATGGAGTCTGGTGAGAGGAGAGCTTAAATTACAGCTTCAGTGAATGGAGTCTGGTGAGAGGAGAGCTTAAATTACAGCTTCAGTGAATGGAGTCTGGTGAGAGGAGAGCTTAAATTACGGCTTCAGTGAATGGAGTCTGGTGAGAGGAGAGCTTAAATTGCGGCTTTAGTGAATGGAGTCTGGTGAGAGGAGAGCTTAAATTACAGCTTTAGTGAATGGAGTCTGGTGAGAGGAGAGCTTAAATTACAGCTTTAGTGAATGGAGCCTGGTGAGAGGAGATCTTAAATTACAGCTTTAGTGAATGGAGTCTGGTGAGAGGAGAGTTTAAATTACAGCTTTAGTGAATGGAGTCTGGTGAGAGGAGAGCTTAAATTACCGCTTTAGTGAATGGAGTCTGGTGAGAGGAGAGCTTAAATCACCGCTTTAGTGAATGGAGTCTGGTGAGAGGAGAGCTTAAATCACAGCTTTAGTGAATGGAGTCTGGTGGGAGGAGAGCTTAAATTACAGCTTTAGTGAATGGAGTCTGGTGGGAGGAGAGCTTAAATTACCGCTTTAGTGAATAGAGTCTGGTGAGAGGAGAGCTTAAATTACAGCTTTAGTGAATGGAGTCTGGTGAGAGGAGAGCTTAAATTACAGCTTCAGTGAATGGAGTCTGGTGAGAGGAGAGCTTAAATTACAGCTTCAGTGAATGGAGTCTGGTGAGAGGAGAGCTTAAATTACAGCTTCAGTGAATGGAGTCTGGTGAGAGGAGAGCTTAAATTACAGCTTCAGTGAATAGAGTCTGGTGAGAGGAGAGCTTAAATTACAGCTTTAGTGAATGGAGTCTGGTGAGAGGAGAGCTTAAATTACAGCTTTAGTGAATGGAGTCTGGTGAGAGGAGAGCTTAAATTACAGCTTTAGTGAATGGAGTCTGGTGAGAGGAGAGCTTAAATTACAGCTTCAGTGAATGGAGTCTGGTGAGAGGAGAGCTTAAATTACAGCTTCAGTGAATGGAGTCTGGTGAGAGGAGAGCTTAAATTACGGCTTCAGTGAATGGAGTCTGGTGAGAGGAGAGCTTAAATTGGGGCTTTAGTGAATGGAGTCTGGTGAGAGGAAAGCTTAAATTACAGCTTTAGTGAATGGAGTCTGGTGAGAGGAGAGCTTAAATCACCGCTTTAGTGAATGGAGTCTGGTGAGAGGAGAGCTTAAATTACCGCTTTAGTGAATGGAGTCTGGTGAGAGGAGAGTTTAAATTACAGCTTTAGTGAATGGAGTCTGGTGAGAGGAGAGCTTAAATTACCGCTTTAGTGAATGGAGTCTGGTGAGAGGAGAGCTTAAATCACCGCTTTAGTGAATGGAGTCTGGTGAGAGGAGAGCTTAAATTACAGCTTTAGTGAATGGAGTCCGGTGGGAGGAGAGCTTAAATTACAGCTTTAGTGAATGGAGTCTGGTGGGAGCAGAGCTTAAATTACCGCTTTAGTGAATGGAGTCTGGTGAGAGGAGAGCTTAAATTACAGCTTTAGTGAATGGAGTCTGGTGAGAGGAGAGCTTAAATTACAGCTTCAGTGAATGGAGTCTGGTGAGAGGAGAGCTTAAATTACAGCTTCAGTGAATGGAGTCTGGTGAGAGGAGAGCTTAAATTACAGCTTCAGTGAATGGAGTCTGGTGAGAGGAGAGCTTAAATTACAGCTTCAGTGAATGGAGTCTGGTGAGAGGAGAGCTTAAATTACCGCTTTAGTGAATGGAGTCTGGTGGGAGGAGAGCTTAAATCACCGCTTTAGTGAATGGAGCCTGGTGAGAGGAGAGCTTAAATCACCGCTTTAGTGAATGGAGTCTGGTGGGAGGAGAGCTTAAATCACCGCTTTAGTGAATGGAGTCTGGTGAGAGGAGAGCTTAAATTACAGCTTTAGTGAATGGAGTCTGGTGGGAGGAGAGCTTAAATCACCGCTTTAGTGAATGGAGTCTGGTGAGAGGAGAGCTTAAATTACAGCTTTAGTGAATGGAGTCTGGTGAGAGGAGAGCTTAAATCACCGCTTTAGTGAATGGAGTCTGGTGAGAGGAGAGCTTAAATTACAGCTTTAGTGGATGGAGTCTGGTGAGAGGAGAGCTTAAATTACAGCTTTAGTGAATGGAGTCTGGTGGGAGGAGAGCTTAAATTACAGCTTTAGTGAATGGAGTCTGGTGAGAGGAGAGCTTAAATTACAGCTTTAGTGAATGGAGCCTGGTGAGAGGAGAGCTTAAATTACAGCTTTAGTGAATGGAGTCTGGTGAGAGGAGAGCTTAAATTACAGCTTTAGTGAATGGAGTCTGGTGAGAGGAGAGCTTAAATTACCGCTTTAGTGAATGGAGTCTTGGGTATAATAATGGGTTTATTTAGTTTGCAGCCGCTAATTCTGAGATTTTCGCTACGTTTATGAGAATGTAGTTCAATCTGCAAACTGATGGATTTATTAAATGCAACTGTTATTAATTACGATTAAATGTACCATAAGAGTGCAAATTAGACACAAACTAAAAACCTTCCAAAGCCCGGTAAATATCCACTGCATCAGGTGAGAGGGCGTACCTGTTTCTGAGCTGCTTGTTTCATTTTAACAAGATTTTCTGAGACAGTGAACACAACAAATGCAGAGTTTCTGTGGACTCCGGACCACAATAAAAAACATCTTTTACTGTGTTTATGAGCCTGTGGTTCAGTCTGCAAGCTGCAGGAAGTCGCCTGGATTTATGCGATGATTGTTATTATAACCAGGTGAGGTGGTGTACCTGTTTCTGAGCTGCCACTCTCTTCTGGTCTCTCTTCCTCCAGGCTGAGTCGTGGATGTGGAGGAAGGTTTTATATCCGGTGGTGATGCCGCTCGGTCTAAAGAGCTGCAGGGAGAAATGACAGCAGTGAGGACAGATATTAGGCTCACCTGTTGGTTAATAATGTAGAAACAGGCTGACAGAGTTTATTCTGCTTCTGGTTCACTGACCTACCTGTAACTCAGCTTTTCTCAGTCTTCTGTAGAACTCGTCGTCTTCTCGACCCCAACCCCAGAACCGGTTCGACATCCCATTACACTGTGGAAAAAAAAATAATATATACATGTTATTTTCTGTTTCAATTATATTGTATTATGTCTATATATATATATATTATTATCTTTATACAATTTATTATTTTTGTATATATTTTATTATTGTCTGTATATATTTTGTTTTTGCATATATTGTATTATTCTCTGCACATTTTATTATTTTTCTGCATATATTTTAGTTGTTTGCTACTAAATCTACTGTAAATTATCCACTCTATACAACAATTAACACCTTTGAAAATATCTTGCTGTAGAGATGAATATTATAACTGACAATCAGTCCCTGGAATATTAGTCTGTAATAAATATGACGGTCCTTAAAAGAGGTCGGGAACTCCTGGTTTAGAGTGAAACATCTCTATCTGGTGGACATTTTACATCATTACATCACTGAGGAGTCATCATTTTTCTACTGCAGGAACGTTCATTAGCTCTAACCTAAACATTCAGGTTAAAGTATGTGCACATGACAGCTTAAATTACTGCTTTAGTTAATGGAGTCTGGTTGATTTAGTTTAGTTAATTTAGAACATTTTAACAAAACTTTCTGAGGCAGCATAAAAGCCTTTCTGGAGGCACTATAGCATAACAACATTTAGTTCCAGGAACAAAGAATGAAACCAGTGGAGATGACGTGAAGATTCTGCAGCTGAAAAGGATTAAAACAATGTAAACATGCTGTGGTACCATGTGGTAGTGCTTCTTGGTGAGCAGCAGGATTCCTCCCACGTAGGTCTTGTAGTGGTACAGCGGGTGAAGCTCAGGCGAGGCCACGTGGAAAGGACCCTCTTCAGGGAAACCGTAGTCCAGAGCCTCGTTCAGGGGCAGCAGGTCCACGTCGTGCATCGCCAGGTAGTCCGTGTCATTGCCACTCTCCAGGTAGCCCACGTTGATAAGGGACGCTCGGTTAAACCTGCAGGACAGGAGGACGGTCTTGAGTTACTGTTTGGACAGACAACAGAGCGCTTTGAGAGGTGGTCAGGGATTTAAACTCTCTGATAAACTGGCTATAAGAACACTATGAGTCCTGCAGATGCAGCTGAAGCTGCTAAACACTGGAACGGTTTGTCAGGTTATAAAACGCACTTTTTCTGGGCATTTCAACATCATTGTGTGTCCACGGTGGGTCTAAAGACGCCTGAAATGTCAAGGTCATCTATCGGAAAACAAGCTGCTCAGCTCTGATGCTGTATGTGATGTAACACTGGATTCATAGAATTATACATATAATTGTATTTTTATCTTTGTACATACAATTACATTTCTATTTTCTGTATATATTTTATTATTTCCTGTGTATATTTTATCGCATGTATATATTTTTGTATTTCCTGTACATATTTTATTATTTCCTGTGTATATTTTATCGCTTGTATGTTTTTGTATTTCCTGTACATATTTTATTGCTGTCTGAATTCATTTTATTTCCTGTATTTAGTTTAATACTTCCCATATATTGTACTATTGTTGGTATATATAGTAATATTTCCATATATGCAGTATGATTTTCCATATACACTGTATTACTCCCTGTATATTTTGTATTATTTTCCATATATATTGTATTGTTTCCATATATATATTGTATTAATTTTCGTATATATTGTATTATGGGTGGTGACCTGCAGGCAGGTTGGTCAGGTGCTTTCCTCACCTGTAGTGATCCACCTGGTTGACGACGATGATCTTGTGGCGGATCTTCTTCTTGGTCAGGAAGGTGTGCATGAAGGGAACGAAGACCAGCAGCTCGTCGAAGCGTTCCCTGAAGGGGACGATGAGGGCCAGTTTGTGGGGACCCCAGGTGGGGTCGTCCGCCGTCGATGTCTGAGGGCAGACCGGCGGTGGCAAAGGCTGCTGGGAAAGACTCCTCTCTTCATGCTTACTGGTGGCGGAAATTTCACCTGAACAGGTGAGCTGCAGCCAGAGCAGAGAGACGAGCAGCAGCACCATACACAGGCCGAAGAGCTTGTAGACGGTACATTTACCAGACAGGAACCTGCCGAAAAACAGCAGGGGTCAAAGGTCACGAACAGGCACTGAGCGACACAAACAGAAGAAAATGATGATGGAAAAATTAAAAACAAAGTTTAACAGGAAACTTTATTAGAAATAAATACATATAAAATAGCCTTAAAAATATATTTCAAAATAAAACAGTGTGTATTGCTAAACAGTCTTGTCGTGGTTTGTGCAACATTTTTAAAGTCAAAGCAAAGCAAACTTACATCATAAATAACATCATGATGATAAAGAGACAATTTATTTTGTTTTATTTTAACACTGTCAATTTAAACATTCCCACTCAATAAATAAAATCACATAATAATAATAATTATTATATTATTATTATAAGAAGAAGACGAAGAATAAGAACAAGAAGAACATAGAAATCCTTCCTTTTCTTCAGGAGAATTAGAAACATTAAATGTGTTTGTCATCAATCAATATCTCTGATAATCTCAGATGAAAGGAAAAGGTTGCAGTTTTTTTTGTTTCATATCTCAATAAACTGAATATCTTTTGGTTTTGACATCTAAACACGTGTGATTGATATTTTTGTATTTGTCACTGTTTCCTGTCCTAGCTTATCTGAAGTGCTCATCCTCAAACAGCGGTAATGTCCCATTTTGGCCATATTTTTTTCCACTGTGTACTCAGCAAATATCTGTATTTACATTTCATCTCTTTCAGGAGATCCACCTTCGCCGCAGGGAGAAATAAAATTCATAAAGTTCATGATCTCAACATGCTAACAGTGGAGTCATGCCACATTAATGACAATTTAATCCAAATGAATGTTTGAATCGTTTCAGCAGTCAGGACTTTAGCTCCTTGTTAATGTGCAAAACAATAATTACAACTAGAAGGTTAACATGAACAGTCAGAATTATAAATGACCTTAAAAACGCTGCTTCCTGTTCCTGCCAGTGTTTAATGAGGACAAACCAGTCAGCAAACTGGAAATGTTTCTGTAACACCACAGGGTCTTCAAGCCAGTTTTTGTCTTTTCATGACTTTAATCTATGAATGTTATCCCCCACCCCTGGCTCCATCATAATTACTGTTTTTATCTCCCAAGCACCAAGAAAGCATGTTTAGGAAACATTTACAATGTACTTTAAAATTAAAATTTAAAAAATGGATTCCTCAGTGCAAGATGTGTAGTTCTTAAATTAAGTTAAATCATTCATTCAGCTTAAAGGTCCATTGTTCAGGATTCAGCATGACACAAAGGAAGCTAACATGATTACATCATTACATCATGTCTGATCAGAGGAATCTCATGAAGTTTACATCATTTTAAGATAAGATACTATTGCATGTAATGTTTCTGTGATATCTGACGATGTGGTCAACATGTAGTTTCACTAATTATTAAGACCACAGAGGGGAACGTTACAGCAGCTAAGGTAAAGTAACAAAAGAATAAAGGCAAAAAGACAAAATATAATAAAAATAAAATATGGCAAAACAAAACAAAAATGAGGCAAAATAAAATATACAATAACAAATAAAAGAAGGCAAGATAAAACATAAAATAAGAAAAAAGAAAAATAAAGGGAGAAAAAAAGCAAAATAATAAGGCAAGATAATATATAATATAAAAATAAGGAAAAAATGAAAATATATAAAATAAAAAATAGAATAAAATACTGTGCAACAAACACAGTAATACTGCAGTCATATCAAGCCAGAAATACCAGATACTACTACTGCTACTACGACCATTACTACAACAACAACATCAGCCATAGCTGAAATTACTAGTACTACTACTACAGGACCTGAATAGTACTTCCAGCATTAAAGAATTTATTAAGATTACTTTACTCTGTTACTAGTAACAGTCCCTCATTAAAAATGTATCTTAACCAAAAGTACAAAGAAGTGCTGTCACAGTGTGGTATCAGTACTTTTTGCGCAGTAAAGGATCTGAATACTTGTATGCATACTGGTGATGTTATTGTGAATTAACATGATAAAAGTGAACATTATGCAGCAGCTGTGGCTGGCATTGCTATTAAAAAAAAAAATGAAATAAAAGCATAAATATCCATCTTACCGTCTCTCCTCTTTGAAGTAGAGTGTAGGCTTCCTCCTGGAGGAGTACATCATCTTTATAACCTGGTTATAAGTTAGAAGTATCCACTTTACTTCACAAGCTACCGACAGGGACTCAAACTAGTAAAAAAAAATAAAAACAAAACAACAAAGTGTTGTTTCTCTTCGGATTAATGCTTCATCCTCAAACTGTGCTCCATGCTAACTCTCTGCTAACTGCACTCAAACCCTCCGGGCAGGTTACTTTTCCAGCAGGTAAACATCTGCTCATTATAGAGTAAAACTAGCTAACACCTCTCCATGTTGAGGACCGGTTAGCTCTGCTAGCTAGCAGCGCAGTTAGCCGACTGTACACGTAGCATGTAGCGGTTCAACACACCTCCGCTCCGGGTTCCACCGTTAATCCTTTACTTATTAAATGAAAAGTCCCGTTCTAGCTGCGATTAAATGTCCGGTAACGGGCCAGTTTGGCAGGAATTTAAAATGAATGCAGCAAAAAAACGACCAGAGACATTTTTAACGGAACATTCGCGATAGAAAATAGCTAGTTGTAATGACGCGCGACCGGAATCTGACTCCGACTGGCAACGGCTGCTACTAGTGTCAAAGGTTCCTACCGTTTTTTTCTTAACCCTTTAAATCAGGGGTCTCAAACTCATCCCAGTCACAATGTTGCCCTCGGTTTTAATTTTAAAATATAAAAATAATATATTCTCTATTATTATTACATAATGCCTCTGCATTTAATTATCACTGGTTTTAGTAATAACCAAGCCTAATTAAACTTAAATAACTGCAAGCAGATATTCAAGAGTACAACTATTGTTCAGTTTACTTAGTTTACATAAACATAAAAAAACATATGCTTGCACATCAATATATATGCAGGTACTTTATCTAAAGGGCACACACATTTTTCTATGTTATTATAAATAAATTTAAAGAAGATATGAGATTAAGAAACTCTTATCCGTCAAAGATCAACATTTTGAGTGAATAATAAAAAAAAGTTCAGGTGAGTCCTTCAGTTTTCATGAAAAGAACAATTTCATGCCGACGTTCAAAAGTCACTGGAGGACGGCACTGTGCATTTACTGAAATAACAAATACATGTACTTAAGTTTTTCCATGTTATTCTTTTTACATCTCAAAGTAAATACTGCACCTTTTACTCTACATTTGTCTGATAAATGTATTATTATGGCAACAAAACCATAACAATAAATAATAAAATATTGAACTTATAATTCTATATTATTATGCAAAGTAACAGAGAATCTCTATATCTGTGGTATTTCTACTTTTTATGTTCTTAAAGTACAGTTTGATCAGAAAATAAAATACCAAATATACAGCAGTCAGACCTGCTGTATATTTTGGTACAAATATACTGTATATATATTCCTGTAATGTAAGATTTTTTGTAATACCTTAAGTATTGCAAGTAAATATCTTATAGTTCATAATTTATTTAAGTCACAGCCACTCTCTAAACATTGTATTTCATTAAGTTTTCTATTAAAAATAAATGATTTGTACTTATTCTATTTTTTCTGTATTTTTACCTTATTACTTTTTCTTACTTATAACTTGTTGCTGTAACAAGTAAAAAATATTGTTTTAGTCCTGAACAGTTTTACTTTTGTTATAGGAACCAGGTATACTTATTTCATTACAGTATTTTTGTACTTTATAAAACATTTCTTGTTTGAATTATACTAATATATTTCATGTAGTTACAACATATAAAAAACTGTGACTTTTATGAAGTGGGTTTTATTGGGAGGATATTACCAGAATAAAGGAAACAGTGAGTCAGCACATGAACCCCAATGTGACAAAACTTTATTTTGAGTGCAATTTTAGACAGATTTCACTTTGACAGTCTCTTTAAAATGAAACAAAAACAATTTCAAGCCCCTTTTCCAGCCCGATTCAGATTCTAACCCAGTAAAAATTATGAACAACAGCAAACTGTTGAACACCAAACCACCAGAGAACAAGGAAATAAAAAGGAACTAAATGTTGCTGCTGAAGATTCACAGATTCAGATTAATATTATCTGAAAATGAATAATTATTTAGCAGTTCAGGTCTTCGTGGTTCTAGGTTCTGAGAACAAAATCAAATTTTACAGTTTGTGTTTATTGTTTTAAAGCTGAAAGGTGAAAAATCTGGACGATCCGGCCACTTTGAGAAGACGCACTGCTTTGATATTCAGTCAGGAGATGAAACGTTCATTTATTTAATGTCAAAAAAGCTTTTCCTACAGAATGATTGGATTCTGGTAAAGAAACACAGCCGGCTTTATTCTACATCACAGATCCAAGCTTTTGTCGCAGTAACAAACAGAAAGCTGAGACCTAAGACTTTGATATTTCACCCCAAAATAAAACCAAACTACAGTCTGAATCACACTTCAGACCCTGTAACACACAGGTGACATGACATGTTTCTCCAGCTGATACAAGTCTGAAAGGAAAAGTTTGGAAGTTTTGAAGTGGAGCTGGTGGATGTTCTTCTCCTCTGTGTGACTTTGGGGTTTCACAGGTTTAATTCAGATTCAAAGACACAAATAAATGAACCGACTGATGCAGCGATAGACCAGCAACTCCTATGAGAGGAGCGCTTAAATTACCGCTTTTTTGAATGGAGTCTGGTGACGTTATATCATCTTCAGTTCCCCGTCAGAAAGGGCTGATGGTGAGATAAAGCAGTGAAAACATTACAGTATAATAATCTAAAAGTATTTCATACACTCCCACTTCAAAATATCCAATCCCTTTAAGTTCTGACCGATCGCATATAAATCAGTGTCTGTGTTGAAGATAATATCCTGCAAAATAATAACAATAATAAAAAAAAGAGTCAAGAGCCAAAACAGGTGAGAAATCAGTCGGAGTGCTGACTATATTTCTATTCTGCAGCCGGTGGCACAGTGAGAAGTTTCATGTGACGGGCACAACACAAATCCCTGCAGCATCAGCATCACAAATCAACACAACGAGATGCAGTTAATCATATTTTTAGTTTTCTGAAAATCTAATCACACACTTATTCTACTAATTAATCCAGATTATTCTTCCTGCTTTTGCTTCAAACTGTCGGCCGATTATTTCATCCCAACGAGCTCCACCTTTTTCTCCACCTGAACATCTCTAATGGCCAGTAACACATCCTGTCCTCATCACAGCGAGACAGACAAAAAAACAAACAAACAAACAAACAAACACAACCACGGGCCTGAAGGAAAGGGTGAAAACCTCTGTGTAATAAATAGTTGTCACATTTCCTCCTGATGGTCGGCTGCAGAATAATGAGCTAAAGAGGATGTTTTCAGGCCGAGTTGTGCTGCTGCATTTCCCAGCATCCATCAGTAGAGACCAAACACACACTCTCTCTCTCTCTCTCTCTCACAAACACACTCAGCAGCTACACCAGTTTCTTGGCCTCGAAGAAGCTCTTTAGGTGTCTCATCTGCCAGATACCGATGGCCACCAGGATGAGGGTCTGGACGATGGACCACCAGAGGACCCTCTGGTTGGTGCTCTCACTGGTCTGACGGAAACGCTCCTCTCGATACTGAAAGAGGACAGACAGAGGACAAGTTAGGACAGAGGACACTTTTTTTTTTTACCATCAAAATCAAAAGAGACAATTTACCTCCTCTTCCACTAAAACAATATCGCTTCTTAAGTTTTGCAAATAGTACAGATGTAATAAGTGATGCAGATTTAAATGACAATTTTTAAAAGTTATTATATTATGATTGTGCAACAAAATAAATACATCTTCTTGTATGCAGAGATGCACTGATCCAGTTTTTTCTGATCCTATCCCGATACCTGGGCTGAGCGTATCGGTCGATACCCCATACCGATCAATACTACTGATGAATGAATGAACTGTATACCTTAATAATAGACAGTAGTAAAAGACAGAAGCATTGCATAAACAGTCAGAGTTCAGTTTCAATAGTCAGTGCTTATAGCAGACACACCCCTCTTATGTAGTACTGTCCATAGTTGTTTACGCTGCTCTGTTGACTTGATTTGATTCAACAATAGTCACTAATCTTGTTAAGATGAACACTGTGTCCACAGTTTGGACACATTTTATGACAGAGGACAAGGAGTGATCGGCGGGGTTGCGCTGATTGTGAGGGGTAGTGGAGGGTAGAGGGTTTGTGGTGATCAGTGAGGGTAGCGGGATTGCTGGGGGTTAGGGTTTGCAACATTTTGTTTAATTGCACAGCTCTCCTCTGCGTGATGACGTAACCGGCGTTGCAAACAGAACTGAAGTGACTGGATCGGTGTTGGATCGTCCTCATTCATCAGATATCTGATCCAGCTAATTAGTCAATATCAGAGCCGATATCTGATCCTGGTATCAGATCGGTGCATCTCTACTTGTATGTGGTTGATATCTTCTTTTTTTGGCACCTCTGTATTTGTAGAATACCTTCAACAAATGATTAAAGGAAAACAAACTTCTGAAATGAAACTTGAATTTCAGAGACCAGATCTAGGATCAGAGCTCTGTCAGACTGACCCTCTGGTAGTTCTGCTCCTTCTGGATCTGGTCCACCTGCTCCACCAGCTGTCGGACTCTCAGCTGCAGCTCCGTCAGCTTGTCTTTGGCAGCGATCTCAGCGTAGTTGTTGGCGTGTTCTCCCACCTGGATATCCAAGTGAACCCTCTGCAACACAAGGATGAGCTCGTTATCATCTTAATGATCTGACAGCTCAAACCCAAGACAAACAGCTTCAGGCAAACTGAGCTCCTGCTGGATCAGCATGAACCAGAGCAAATAACTTGATTAACTGAAGGAAAATACAGAACAAACAAGTTTAAGTGTTTATATTGTCTGTCACACATTTTAGTCATAACTTTCATATATTATAAGTTCCAGAACATTCCCAGGTGTTTCCACAGGTGCGTCTCCTCACCAGCATGCCTCCAGCGAACAGGGCGAACTTGGAGGAGTTGGAGTGCAGACAGATCTGATGCTCTCCAGGTGTGTGTGACGTGAAGGTGAAGCGTCCCTCTGAGCCATACTGCCGAGACATAATCACCTGCAGGAAACATCAACCTGATGATTAATGCAAATACTACTGGAAATATCACTCATTCATATGTTCATACTCACCTTGTCATCAGGATCTTTGACTTCCACAAACATTCCCAGACCCTGAGTGGCCGGCATGTACTCTTCTTTCCTTTTGTCGTATAGCTGAGTCCGATAGTTACCTGACAGGTGAGAGTGAGTGAGTGAGAGAGAGAGAGAGAGAGAGAGAGAGAGAGAGAGAGAGAAAGACATGAGTCAGACTGTTAATTTAGTTTTATATCCACAGACACTTGATTAATCTCTGCTCTAAATATCATCATTAGATGGTGACAAGAGTTACAGTGGAGCAGGTGCTGCCAATGAAATCTGAGTTCTCCTTCCAGTAATGTCAGCACTAATGCTGCTGCATGATGGGCTAAGATGCTCTGAAATTACTGTGTCAATCATACAAGAATGAGCCTCCATGTTCCACTTAAAATGCTCACATGCAAAATGACTTTAAGTCTGTGTTGCAGTAATGCAAGGACACACTAAAGGATCAAGTCAGCTGTATTTAACACAACTGTGAAAGATGGAAGGATCTTTTAATAAATGATCAAATAAATGTGAGGATGGCAGACTGATCAGTGGGGCTGTTTGCCAGAGGTCAGAGGTCACAGCAGGAGTTCTCTTCAGTCTGTTTGCAGACCTTCACTTCCTGCTCAGGTGACAGGTGAACAGTTGGTCTTCAGGTAAATTAAGTGAAAATGCTCCTAAACGTCCTGTCAGAAATACTGACCATTTACTCATCTATTAGGTAAACTTTCAATGATCATACTTAAAACTTTACCTTGAGAGCATGACCTATTTGCACAGTTTTACTTCAGTAAATGCTCTTATTTTATCACTAATTGTCTGTATTTATATATTTGTAATGGAAATGAAGTATTTCGTGATTCTAATGTTGTGATGGTTAAACTTTGAGCTTAGAAACACATATTAGCGGAGTTAGCTCCATAAATGTGACAAATGCAGCTGCTTTAGTTCAGATAGAGGAAAGTGTGAATATATAGCAGTTTAGCTGAGTTAGTGACTCGCTTCTCTCTCTTTACTGAGCTGTTAATAACTGTTAATAACTGTTAGTAACACATCAGCTGGACAGATCAGTCTGTGAAGACACGAAAGACAACTTGAGCTCAGTTAGCCGATTAGCTAACTAGCTCAAGTTGGTGAGCTAGCAGTTAGCATTAGCCAGTTGACTTCCTGTCGCCGCCGGCTGACACTCACCTATAATCATGGTCTCGTCCGGGATCTCCTCTATGAAACATTTCTTCTCGGTCTCTCCGATGTGAAAATACAAAGAGGAGACGAAGCTGTAGAAAACGTTCAGGAGTAAAACTGAGAACACGGAGCGCATCCTGACAGACACCATCTTCTTCCTGTCGGGGGACAGAGCAGAGCGTCGACTGAGCATGCGCACACACAGCAATGCCACGTTAACCATCGTTCGACTCTGGCCAATCAGCGTGCCGCATAAGCCTGCTGGGTGTTGTAGTTCTAAAGGCTTTGAGCCATGGACGGACATTATACAGTTTGTACATGTGGTGATCATATTGGACATACACATGTCTGCGGGGATCATGATGGACCAGGCTTCCGTTATAACAAATTATGCTAAAATAAAATAAACAAAAAAAGGCTCAATCATCAAATAAGTAGAAAAAATAAATAAATAAATTGTAAATTTGAAAGCACAAAGTGGAGCAGTGCTCCCACTTTACCTGTTACAGCAGCATGAACAAGGTATACTAAGAAAAAACAATAAACAATTATTAAATAATAGAACAAGTAATACCAATTGTAAATATTTACAGAATGTAGTAAAAAAGAAAAAAAATATTTTAATGGCAAATGAAACTAATTGAAATGCAATATCTATAATATACAAAATATGAAATAAACGGTGAAAAGTGAATAGATAAATACTTTATTAATCCCGAAGGAAATTCAAATGGTTTCAGTATTTATTCACAACTTTTCACATTTGTATAATACTTTTATTCTATTCTATATTTATGTCTCTTGCCTAGTTGCAGTAGACTGTATTATAAGTACAAGTAACAGCCGCAGGGTTAGCAGTAGTGCAGTATTAGAAGCAGTAGTAGAAGTAGTGGTAGTAATACCACATACAGCCAGTAGAGGACACTACATTGAAATTGCTCCGGTAGGAACGGGTTCAAAGCAACACCGAAGAAGGGGCACTTCCTCCCAAGCTGTTTCCATGGCAACCAGACATGGCGCTGGGTAAGCTACACTCTCTTTGTGGAGAATAATCATATAAAAACACACTTTTAACATTAATAAGTAGTATATTTTAGTATTTCCTCCGTGTTCTTAAATTAAAACCGTCTGACCGAACCATTCGGGAGGAAAGAGCCCCGTCAGGAGTCCTGAATCTCCGGTAGCAGCCGATGAAGTTAGCCGTTGTTAGCTTCATGATCATCGCAGTTAACCTTAGGAGACTGCGATTATAAACGCGTTAAATATTTAATACAGTAACATGACAGACCCACGTTAATTAAGTTTCAAACTGTTTTATATTTGTACATTATGGGTAGAATAGTAGTACTGTGTAGTACTGCTTCATCATATCACGCTTCTCTAAAGTAAAAAGTAATTAGTAAAGAAATGTAGATATAAGAGCATCAGTTTGCTAAATGTTCAAGTACAAAATACCGTAATATGTCGGTGCTTTACAGGCACATACTGGCCTTTATTTAATTCACTTCCACTTTTTTCAGTTCATATTTTAATGTTACGCTATGTTGTATCTTAGAATTGTATAGAATATTCATTTATTGGAAATTTATTTGCTGCAGCAGCATAAAAAAGTTGTCAGTAAGAAACAACAATAGTGAAATAGAATATCCATGCATCCATCCATCCATCCATTTTCTACCGCTTATCCTCATAGGGTCGCAGGGTGGTGAAATAGAATTTATGTTATGAATTTAAGTTATGAAAATAATAAATATTTTGTTTGTACTACCTATACAATAGATTTTTAATAGCAAAAATTAAATGCAATATTTAGAAAAGCATATGAAGCATATGATTTACTATGCAAATTTGCTGTGCAAAAATAGTGTGTGCTTTTGCAAATAAATAAAAACCCATATTTTTTGTATGTGGTATTAATTTGTCATATGATAACCAAATGTCAGAGAAAAAAAACTGGCCTCGTGTGAGAATGTCAACCTGCTCTATAGTTTGAGTTATTCTTTGACATTTTCTCCTCTTCTCTGCAGGGAGCCAACCAATTGTATCCTTTACATGGAGCCGATCTGCTGTCTCTGTCTCAGTGTCTCTGTCTTGATGTCCTTGACTCAGTTGTCCTCAGCTTTCATCCACTCCTCTACAGGTCCTCTTCTACCTGAACAGCTGGTACTTTGCTGCTTTCTATGTGGCAGAGATCCTGATGTTCATCTATAAAGGTCATCCCTCCTTCACATCTTTTATGTTTCTTATTCTATCTTAATATCAACAAAAACTGAAATACTTTTGGTCAGAAACTGGTTAAGGTTAAATCTTTAAAATGAACATGTTTGTGTCTGCAGCAAAATTATTTTTTTTCCAAGCAGTAGAAACAATTTTGGTTTTTATTCATCAAAGTGAATCAATAAAAGAGGCATATATTATAAAAACAAAGTGTGTCTCACATACTGAGAGTACATTTACACAAAGTTTACACGCAGTAAAGTGTATCCAGGCAGGTAGAAGAAAAAAAAACAAATACACATCTTCTAGCTGTGACAGCTCAAAATGTCATCACAGGGTCCAAATAATTTATTATCTTTATGAAACATTTCTGCTTTGGTGTGAGGAAAGACTAAATGAAGCTGAAGGAGGCCAGTTGTTTCCAGACAGACGTCACTTCCTGTGCCTTTAATTCACGGTCAGCGTAAGGCTGATGGATGAACTGCTTGGTCTTGCTTGCAGGGATTTTACTGCCCTACCCGTCAGATAACCTGGTTCTGGATGTGGTGCTGCTGCTGCTCTTCCTCGCTCTGGAGACGCTCAGGATATTTTACGGTGAGACAGCAAACTGAAACTGGATCTGGAGACACACGTCACTGACGTAAGTCTTCATGTTTGATGTGAAGTCGGAGGACAGTTCCTGTTTGGATGGTTAGTGTTGCGACTGTGGAGAGTCCTGACTGACATGGTGACGTTGACCTCAGTGTGTCGTTGTTCAGGTTGGAAGGGGAACCTGTGCGAGCGCTCTCTGGCTTCATGCGCAGCCCTGTTGATCCTGTTTCCCTGCGCGGCGCTGGCTGTTTACTACCTGCTGCTGCAGACCTTCGTCCTGCGGCTGGAGGTCATCCTCTGCGCCGTCCTGCTCTGCTTCTACGGCCTCGAGTTCCTGCTCGGCCTGCTCTCCATATCCACCTTCTCCAGGTGAGCTGGTCATGTCATGTGATGTGATGGGGGGGTTCTCAATAAAATTAAAAAAAATATCTTTGATTGTGTCTGGAAATATTCAAGTTCATACTTTGGTTTTACTTGTTTCTCGTAGGTCCAAAGTTTACTGAAGAAGAAGTTTTACCTGAAATAGAGCAGCACGACAAACTGTTTGTACTAAGAATACAAATTCTGATGGTGGATGATGTTATGTAAATAAGACCCAAGCTGAAATAAAACTGTTTTTTTTTTCTATAAATGGATCCATGAAATATAAATTCACAGAATAACGAGAACAAGTGAGGTGCACAAAGTTGAAGCACCAAAAAAACGTCCTTCAAAGGTATTCAAAGTTTTAAATCTTGTTTACTGCAGGGGTGATGTTGGTAATTAAACAGATAAATAACAATGGATAAATCATCATCGATAAATAATCGAGAAAAACAGATTGTTTGTGCTGCAGGAGGCTTTTTCAACCTGGAGATTTTTTTTACTGATTAATATATCCAAATACCTTCATTCAATTCATCTAATCGAGAGAAATTATTATGTAGTGAAAAAATGTGATTTTTAAAACTGTGGTGGAGGTTAGTGGAACCGTAATAATTATAATAATTACGATGATAATAAAAATGGTACAGGATGGACTCTGGAGGAATGGAATGGACTACAAGAGGACGTTACCAGGACTTGGTGAACCAGATGATCATGAAGACCACATAGAGAGAACGAACGACAGGCCACCAGAAGATCCACATGTTGGTGTTGTGGTGGACCTGACGGAAATCCTTCTCCCCCAGCTGTCAAGCAGAGAGAACAGAGCTTCAGCACAAACACTTGTTATTTTCCTCAGTAGTTCATGTGCATCTTTGCTCATTCAAGGAAAGAAAAAGGAGTCCAAATATTTCCCCCTTAAAGCCACGATTTACTCTGAAAATATCCAACTTTGGTTTCCTCACAGTCCTAAACAACGTCTGTAAGAAACAACATCAGGACTTTTTCTTCACTGCTGCTTCTGAACTGGTTAGAAATGTTACAGTAAAGTTTAAATTCCAGATTAAAATAAGGAAATACAGTTAGCCTGGGCGTAAAATTCTGTTGGAGTTTGGAGCCACGTAAATCCACCTGCAGCTGGTGGTTTTTAGAGAACAGATCTAGTATCAGACACTCAGACTGACCCTCTGGTACTCCTGTCCTTTCTGGATCTGCTCGACCTGCTCCCTCAGCCGTTGGATTCTCAGCTGCAGCTCTGTCAGTTCAGTCTCATGGTAGGTGTTTGCTTGGGCGCCCACTCTGATGTCCAGGTGAAGTGCCTGCAGGGTGAACAGGAAGCTCATTTATCTTTGAGCTGCAATCCTACAAGGTAAAAAGAAGCGGTGTGTGTGTGTGTGTGTCTTCCTACCAACGTGCCTCCAGCAGGCAGGAGGTGCTGTGAGGAGTTGGCCTGCAGGCACACTGTGTGTTCGCCTCGTTTCTTCGATGTAAATCTGAAACTTCCTTCTGAGCTGTAAGTCCGAGACAGAATCAGCTGGAGGGAAGACAGAGGGGCAGCCAACAAAGTGGTTTTCACATTTTGTTTTCTTAAAGCTCAGTTACCAGGTGTGAATGGCTGAAATATATCCAAAACATGTCTGACAAAATACCTGAAAATGTGATAAAATGTACCTGTAAAAATTATGACATTTCTTTTAAAGTAACTTTTAGACTTGTTAGAAAATCATTTTAACTCAAACCACAATATTTTCTTAAAGCTAAACAAGCAGTTTTGTTGTGTCAAACTTAAGTTTGAGGTCACATATTTTTTTTTCATTTGAAGTTTTATATATATATATATATATTTTTTACAACAGGGAGTTGTTTATCTCTTTGAGTGCCACTGACGAGTTTCACCGTCAACCTGTTTTTTTCGGCAGCGGGTCGCTGATCGCGGTCTCCCGCAGACCGTGATTAATTTTGGGACTTCTGTGATTTGTAGTCAGGACATAAAGAGTTAATAAGGGGACAGACCTCATGATCAGGATCTCTGGCGATGACGTTAATCCTGAAGTCCTGATCAGCATTCCTGAAGTCCTGATCAGTATCGTACAACCGAGCCCGGAAGTTACCTGAGAGAGAGAGCCAGGTAGTTATCATAAGAACTTATTATTATCATACAACATTTTGTCTTTGCCACTGCTAAGATGATTATTGATGTTTTCACATCAGGCTGACACAAATAGTTGATTAATCAATCAGTTGGAGCAATAAAAATCAATTTCACAACAACAAACATTTTATGGTTTCAGTTTTTACCATTTAAAAGATGAAACAGCTGAGTAATAATCAACCGATGGATGTATACTAATCAATACGCCCATCCTCGACTGACTTTATAACCATAATATTAATCATCACAATACCAAAGACAGTTCTTACGCATGAAGTTTAGGCAACATAAAATACACATTATGAGATTATCTTCACTAGTATGACTAGTTCTCTTTGAGCTATAATAAGTAATAATAATAGTAATAAATATTTACAGTATGCACTACATAAAAAGGAAGGAATGTATATATTTTTAATGGTAAATAAAATATTAAACACAACAATTGCATACATAAAATGTATTTCTACTCTTTAGAGTTAGACTATGGATGTGACTTTTAAATTATGTTGTATAAAGAGACACGAATAAAAAACGGTCCAAAATTATTCATTTGTTGACAGAAAACGGGATTAAAATGAAAACAGAGCCTCTAACAGGAAACGTTCAGATTTAAACTGGTCTGTCCTGATTGACGACTCATTAAAACACGACACACGACTGTTTGATATCTGGTTATAAGATTAATAATCGTAACTGCTGGTTACAGGAATCAGAAATAAACTATCATTTAGAGACAATGGGCCACTTTAAAACTGTCCTACAGTCGCTTTACTTCCTTAATGACACAGTGCAGCTGTTCAGCTGTTAGCTAGTTAGGTTAGCTGGCTAACGTTGCTAACAGGCGCTGTTACGTCGTTAACACCGTTATAAACTCACCGAGCAGCTGCATATCATCCGCTATGTCCTGTAAGAAACATTTCTGCTCGGTGTCTCTGAGGTGAAAGAACAAGGAGGAGACCGGGCTGGAGAAAACAATCACAAACAAAACTGTCCACATCCTGACGGGTGCCATGTTCCTGCGACCACTGCGCATGCGCGGACTCAGGTGCACAGAGGACAGCAGCATTCTTCCAAAACATGTCGGATAAATATGTCAAAATACAATCTCTGAAAAATATCCAAACATATGTGAAAAGTCAAAAAGTCTGAACGTCATTTGAAAAAAAACTCCCCAAAATGTTAACATATGTCTAATAAAAGTGTAATAATTGTACAATTAATTAAACATGGAATCATAATTAATAACTCAACTGTCTGTTTCATTTAGTTCACTCGCAGCTCCAGCTGTAAAATGTAGTAAAAATACTTTATTCCCTATAGTGTGCATTCAGTGATACAGAAGCCTAAAGTAGCATGAAATGGGAAAACCAAAGTTAAGGAGCTTACAGTGTTTGTGTAAATGTACTTAGCTACTTTGTACAATGAAATTAATATTAAAAATTAAATAAGAGTACATAAAGTCAATACACAAAAAAGAAATCCATTTAAAGATTTGTATCTGATAAATATTATAATATTAATGTGGCAGCCAGCTCACTTATTTTAGAATTTGATTTTAATTTAAAAATTTAAAGAAAAGTTTTTATTATCAATTAAAATTAAACAAATAAACGACACAGAGCGGAACCATCTAAAGTTTTGTTTCTTCTGTCCGCTACAGCTTCCTGTTTCCGGTGTGTGTGTCACATCTTTACCAGTCCGTGGAAGAACAACAACACATGTGAGAGAAGCAGCAGAAGAGTCGCGATGTTCTCCGGTTTAAAAGAGAAAGTCGGGCAGATTTTGTTACCGGGAGATGAATTCACCTTTCAGACCGACGACAGCATCTCTCTGACGGAGCCCGTTAAACCGGAGAGGGTGGTGTGTGGTCCGGGTCTGAGGCGGAGCGGAGACCGGCTGGTGGTGTGTAAAAGCGGCGTCCTCCGACACAAACAGCCCAACACGTTCTGGATGGACTCCCACCAGAGGAGGGTGAGTCTCTGGAGACACTGTCCTCCAGACTGTGCGTCCTGCAGGAGCTTGTACAACACGCAGAACTCCACTTGGAGATCTCGTTATTGATGAGTTTTCGTGTCAGCACCCGTACACGCCACACATGACCCGACCTGCAGACTGATTTCAAATGATTATGGATCACCTGTGACTTCGGCTCCGAGATAAAGTTATCAAGCTGCGCTTTGTGCCATTCAAGTTCAGCTTTATTGATCAGATCCGTTGTGATTTCCGGTCTCCGCCCAGTCTAACAGCGGGACGGGAAACATTTGAGAAAAATCCGATTATTTAGTATTTAAAAGCTGCTTAAGAACGCTTTACATCCCGAATTACTTAGCAGACCAAACGTAGTTCTGGTAGTTATTAATATTTGTTCTGAATGTTTAGTCCTCTTAAATAGAATCGATCAGATTTTAAATATCTATATATTTACATGGAGTTCATCAGACCCAGATAGAAGGCTGGGGTAGAGCTGACTCTGAACAAAGAGAGGAGCTGTCAGCATTAAAGTGGACAGGTGTTGGAGCAGTGCATGCTGGGGTTGAGTCTGTCCCTCCTTGTCCTCAGTATGTCCCTGCTAAAGGAGAGACCATCATCGGCATTGTGACAGCCAAATCGGGTGATGTCTTCAAGGTGGACTTTGGAGGAAGTGAGCAGGCGTCTCTGTCCTACCTGGCGTTTGAGGGAGCCACAAAAAGGAACCGTCCAAATGTCCAGGTGAGACACTGAGAAGTCCAGGTGAGCCTCACTGTCTCACTGAGTGAGGAAATACTGAGAGGTCCAGGTGACCCCATCCTCTCCGTGATTCACCTGTCCAGGTGGGGGACCTGGTGCCTAACCCCCCCCTCCCTGTGTCTCACCTGTCCAGGTGGGGGACCTGGTCTTTTCTCAGTTCGTTGTAGCCAATCGGGACATGGAGGCGGAACTTGTGTGTGTGGACAGTTCAGGACGAGCCAATGGGATGGGAGTGTTTGGAGCAGGAGGTCTGGTCTTCAGCGTCTCTCTGGGACTCGTCAGAAGGTAAACGTCCTTAGGTATGGCTCAGGTGTGTTTGTCTCTCTGTGGTCCTGTTGTCCTGAGACTCACCTGGTCTACCCCTCACCCCAGACTGCTGGCCCCCCACAGTGAGATCCTGCAGGACCTGCAGAAGCTGTTCCCCTGTGAGCTGGTGGTCGGGATGAACGGCCGTCTGTGGGTGAAGTCCTGCAGCATCCAGCAGACCCTCATCATCTCCAACCTGCTGCAGAGCTGCGAAACCATGACGACCCAGCAGAGACAACAGCTGTTCAAGAGGGTGGCACAGGGGGCGCTATAGACCACATCTAGACCACACCAGACCACCTGAACCAGCAGAGACACCAGAATAAACCCCCAAGGAACACTATTTTTTATTTTATTTTTGCTTTATCTTATTTGTTAAAAAAACTGAGTTCTTAAGGAAAATAATGATTAAAAAGAACTGAAACAGTTTGAATGTTTATTTTTTCTATTTTCAGAAAACGCTGAGGACACACAAAGGTCCAGATGAGACAGACCTGAGGTCTGTTAGAATAAAAGTCATATTATAGCTGGTTTTGTATAATTTGTGGAAGAAAGGAAAATAAGCCTCATATGTTAGTTTTGTTTTAACAGCTATAATTTGTGCTTTTATGACTTTTTTGATTTTTTTTTGCTTTTCAGCATTTTATGACACGCTGTAATTTTTTTTTTCAACAAATTGCGTAGTGACAAAACTTATTTTTTGATGACTGCATAATTTTTTTCAAAGATTTTTGGTGTTTTTTTTAAACACATCATAAAAAGGCCTTTTAATGAGTTTTACTTTTTCAACATCTGTGATAGTTTTGTCTTTTTTTTTTTTTTTCACAAAATACATAACAGGTGTGGTCATTTCAGACAGTAGACAGTGAACCTGTGATGCAACAACGTACAAATAAATTGTTTCACTAGAGCGGAACAGTCCTTTAAAATCAAATGTACATATTTAAGCATGAAAAACATGAACAAATCTCTTGAATCCAGTAGCAGCTTTTTTTAATCATCTAAAAGTATAGAAAAAAGTTGTTAAACCACACTGACTCTTTCAGAGAGAAGTTAAATCAAAGACGTCAGACGAGGTGATCGATAATAAAATCAGAATAATACCTGGAGGTTGCTCAGCTTGTCCACAGATCTTTCCCCGTCTTCTCCTGAAAAATAAAAGGGTTTCTGTTAGCAGCATAAAGCCACCTGACAGGAGAGATATAAATAATGATGTATTATTCATTAATAATACTATTATGAAACCTCACCTGGTACTTCCTGTAGTGTGCAGGGCTGCTGCAGTGCTGCAGTTTGGCTTCATCCTCATCAGCGTAGATCAGCTGACACAAGTTACAGAAATAACCAACGACCGGACGAACGAACTCCACTCCTGCAAGGAGGATAAAAACAATAACAATAAATAATACAGTGATGATAATAATAATAAGGGTCATAGGTTTGATATCGTACTCCTACATGACCAATAAGAAATACAACAGGAACTCAAATAACCACTGAATAAATGCAGAAAACCATCTGGACCGTCCATGGACGACAGCAGCAGAAGACCTCAGAAGAAAGTGAACGTCTTCAGTACTGAAGGTGGATTTTCTTACCTACGGGTCTCTGCAGCTCCACCTCCACACTCTCAGAGTCCTTCAGTCCTGGTTCAGACTCAGTCCTTTTAGGCGTCTCTGGGATGCTTATAGACAACCCTGGAGTCTTTCCGGACGTGGACTCAGTCTCCGGAGTCTTTCCGGACTTGGACTCTGTCTCCGGGGTCTTTCCGGACGTGGACTCAGTCTCCGGAGTCGTTCCGGACTTGCACTCAGTCTCCGGGGTCTTTCCGGACTTGGACTCAGTCTCCGGGGTCTTTCCGGACTTGGACTCAGTCTCCGGGGTCTTTCCGGACGTGGACTCAGTCTCCGGGGTCTTTCCGGACGTGGACTCAGTCTCCGGGGTCTTTCCGGACGTGGACTCTGTCTCCGGGGTCTTTCCGGACGTGGACTCAGTCTCCGGGGTCTTTCCGGACTTAGACTCAGTCTCCGGGGTCTTTCCGGACTTAGACTCAGTCTCCGGAGTCTTTCCGGACGTGGACTCAGTCTCCGGGGTCTTTCCGGACTTGGACTCTGTCTCTGGAGTCTTTCTAGAAGTGGACTCCTTGCCATCCTCACACCTGTCCTCACTTTGCCTCTCGCAGTTCCTACTGTCCTCGTCCTCAGCCAGCTGAGTGGTCCACCTGTGGGGACATGGAGAAAGGGATTCAGGGTTAAGGACCACAGAAACCTGATCCAGACAAAGGAGACAGTTTGCGGACTCTGACCCTTTAGGGAGTCTCTTGTATCGGTTGGAGATGGTGGCGTGGACCCTGGAGCCGTGGACGGACACCGGACGAGAGTTGAGCTCCTGAACGGCTCTCAGAGCCTCAGAGGAGGACGACATCTCGATGAAGCCCTGAGACACAGAAGACAAAGAGACAGAAAGACACTCTGACACTGGAACACTGGAGATTTAAGTGTAAGTGGGACGGATAAAGGATTACCTGGTCTTATTTCACCTTATCTTATTTTATATTACATTATCTCATTTTATTTTATCTTATCTTATCTTATGTCATTTTATCTTATTTTATCATTTGTCTTATCTTATTTGATCATATCTTATTTTATAGCATTAATCAATAATCTCCTCAATTTCCCTTCAAATCATTTAAAAATCAAACAAATATTGCTGCATTTATTTGTCTTCTACATTTAGTTTGTTAGTTTAATGTGTATTTAGAGTACTTTGTGTATTCAGTTAATTTAGAGTATTTAGTGTACTTAGACTACTTAGTGTATTTAGAGTATTTAGTGTATCTGTGCTGCTGTCGGTCATGATGAAGTTCAGTTTAGTTGGATCAAATGAAGAAGGTCTCCTGGATGTGAAACAGAAATATCTGATGGTTGTATTAATCAAGTATTATTAGTACTATTAATATTTGATTATAGAGATGCACCGATCAACACCGGTTACGTCATCACACAGAGTAGGGCAATTAACCGAATTTTGCAAATCCGCTCACCCCGCCGCAATCCCGCTACTCTCACTGATCAGCGCAACCCCGCCGATCACTCCTTGTCCTCTGTCAAAAAATGTGTCCAAACTGTGGACACAGTGTTCATCTTAACAAGATTAGTGTCTATTGTTGAATCAAATCAAGTCAACAGAGCAGCGTAAACAACTATGGACAGTACTACATAAGAGGGGTGTGTCTGCTATAAGCACTGACTATTGAAACTGAACTCTGACTGTTTATGCAATGCTTCTGTCTTTTACTACTGTCTATTATGTCTTTATATATTCACTTTAATCAGGAGAAGCACTGAAACCTCCAAATAATTCAGAACTATAATAAAAAAGTTCTGTTTCTGCGTCTAGCTTTAAAAACAGGATGTTACTAATATTACTGTTTATATTTCATATCAAACACCATATGCAGTGTTGTTTTTTGACACAGAGAAATGATGAAGAAATGCATTGTGTAACTCAAAAATAATCCTTTGGATTATGGTGATGTAAATATTGAGCAAAATAATGGTGATAATGATTTTTTCCATAATGGAGCAGCCCTAATGCAGAGCACACAGCAGCTAGTGATAAGCAAACACACAGCAACATGCTAGATTTGATATTACATTTGAAAATATCTGTTTGCAGTGCACTTTACATGGAAGTGTTATTGATTTCTTTTTGCTGCTCATGTACACTTTGTTATTTGTTCATAAATAAATGAAGTACATTTATATCTGTGTTCATTTGTTACCTTTTTTTAACAAAGCTAAATGTTTATGTCTAGTCTGATGCCTTCACTCACATGGTAAGGTATACAGTTCATTCATTCATCAGTAGTATTGATCGGTATCGACCGATACGCTCAGCTCAGGTATCGGGATTGGATCAGAAAAAACTGGATCGGTGCATCTCTACTTGATTAGTACTATTATTAGCATGTAGTACAGTACAACAGAAGAAACTGACCATTCTGGGTTCGAGGACCCTAAAGAAGTGCACTGCCGTCCCATAATCCTTCACCAGCTTGAGGAAGTTTTCATCACTGAGGTGATGAGATGGGAGGTTACTGAGGACGACCACCTGCAAACAAACAACAACAAAACGAAGCATCACCAACACGTCGGAGCAGCTGAGAGTGTTTTCTTAACGTCAAAACTTCCTCCTTACTTTGGCTTCATCTTTCACCTCCTCTTCCTCCTCTGCAACACACAAAGCAGGAGAGGTTTTCAAGTGTTAATTATCAGTAAGAGGATCAAATATCAGATTTGATGAACCAGTGGCTCTGGCTCTACCTTGATCATCAGACTGGTCTTCTCCCAGTTCATCCAGAGTGATGCAGTTCTCCAGGTCTGGAGGGAAACACGCTTCCTCCTGCAGACACGTCAGCAATATTCAACATTCACCATGGTAACACTGTTCCATCCCATAATAACGCCACTTCAGGTCTGCTCTGGGTTACTATAGAAACATGGCACAGCAACATGAAGAGGATGCAGCTATGAAGCTAAGCTAACAGAAAGATAATTATGCTTATTATATTCTATTTCTGATAACAGATCCCTGAAATGTTACTCATTAAAATATATCTTATTATTATCATCATTATTATTATTGTTATTGTTATAGAGTAGCTGGGTGCTGTATTTCTTTCAGAAAATGGGAGGATGCAGTGCTTCTGTTGGATTAGTGGTAACACTTTTGTCATAGTTATTAATATTATAACCCACGTTACACTCTGGTCCTTTAAGTTTGACTAACTTCAATTCATTTTAAGGAAATTCAGACTTTTTGTTTTCGCTATAAAACCTAACTCACTGGAGTAAACTGCATCAACATGTTGAACGGTGAAAGCAGCGTTTAGTAATTTAATTAAAGCATTTCTAAAAGAAGTGTGTCGTGTCTTCACCTCCTCCTCTTCCTCCAGCTGAGCCTCCTCCGTTTCCTCTTCCTCCTTGTTGGTTTTCTCCTCCTCTTCCTCCTTCTTGATGGTTTTCTCGTCTTTATCTGAAACATCGGGGCAGTTTCTTCACAATCCCTCTCTGGTTTTTGTTTTTTTCTGGTGTCTTCAGTTCCTCCTACCTCTCTCAGGTGACTCTGTCCTCTCCTCCTCTTCATCTTCATCAGCATCATCCATAGTTTCCATGTCTTCATGGTCCAGATTCTCTCCATCCTCTCCGATCACCTCCATACCTTCGATGTCGCTCTCCTCCTCAGACGACCTGGATTCAGGATGGATTTTATGTCCGATATTAAAAATAAATCATTGTTCAAGCAAAACAACTCTTCCATTAATAATTAGAAAAATATTTCCATATCTACTGCGTCTCATTTTATCTTATCAAAAACAGGAGGAACTCACTCTGCAGCCTCCTCTGCCTCCGCTTTCACTTCAGCTTCAGGTTTGGGGTTTCTGACAGGATCTGGATCTGGATCAGGACTGGTCTTGGAGTCAGAGTCTGGGGAGAGAAGAAGACCAGCAACACAGATTTTATGATGTTATGAGTCTGTCATAAAATATAATTCTTCCTTTCTAAGATCATATCAAGAACTGAGTCTATGGAGGACAGGAGCTGCATAAGGCAAAACAAATAAAAGAACTATAATATAATTATTTTATTTAGAATAGATGATATAAGACAAAGTTAAATATGGAGGTAAACAAATATATATAAAATTAACAAATACATTTAAAATAAATTAAAAACAAATGCCATGAGATTAAAAAAATCTAAATAAATAAAGAGGCAAGGGAAGGTAAATAAATATATATCATATTAAGAAATACACTTAAAATAAATAAAAATTAATATGCTATTATATTAAAAATCAAGATAAATAAAGGGAAATTATTGGTCTTTTCAGAAGTTAATAACTCCCTTTTGATCTAAACTTGTAATAGTTCCTTATTTATTTTATATGATTCATATTTATTTATCATTTTTTATATATTTTTTTTAAAATAATGAATAAAATTAATTGTTAGTGACACACCGATCGTCTCATTAGTTTAGCTGCCGTCCAGAAAATCTGAGGAAGACTTCTTTACTCTTCATCATGTCCTTTTTGTCTTACCTGCCTCAGTTTTCTCTGGTTTTTCTCCGGACTCGTTCTGCACAGAGGACCTGCTGCTGGACTTCTCTCTGGACCTGGACTTAGACCTGGTCCCTGTGATGGACTTCTCACTGGATCTGGACTTAGACCTGGTCCCTCTGATGGACTTCTCTCTGGACCTGGACTTAGACCTGGTCCCTGTGATGGACTTCTCACTGGATCTGGACTTAGACCTGGTCCCTCTGATGGACTTCTCTCTGGACCTGGACTTAGACCTGGTCCCTGTGATGGACTTCTCACTGGACCTGGACTTAGACCTGGTCCCTGTGATGGACTTCTCTCTGGATCTGGACTTAGACCTGGTCCCTCTGATGGACTTCTCTCTAGATCTGGACTTGGTTCTGGTGTGTTTCTCTTTAGTTTCCCTGGATCTAGACCTGCTTCTGGTCCTTTTGTTTCTGCTGGACTTGTCTCTGGATCCGGACCTACGCTCTCTGCTGGACCTGGTTCTGGGTCTCCTGTCTCCCTCTTCTCGGTCTTTACTGTGCCTCCTCCTCTTGGTCTCGGCCCTTGAGTCATCCCTCTCCGGACTGGAATTCCTGGTCCTCTTGGTGGAACTGGTCTCGTCTTCATACTTCTTCGCTGATGACACCCCCCTGTAGGAAGACAAATATTAGCACTGATCAATAACCCATGGACGAGAACCAGCAGATCAATCAGCCTGAAGGGACTCACATGAGGGTCTTGTACTCTCCAGAGAAGGAGACCGTGATGGACTCGCCGTTGAGCCTCAAAGTTTTGGAGAAATAATAGTCAACCAGCTTCTGAGCATCAGGAGTGTCTGTCATCTCAACGAATGCCTGAAAAACAAAAAGAAATTACAGTCCAGTCCAGGTCCAGGTCCAGTCCAGTGCCTCTCACCTTTGATGGCAGAAACAGGGTGTATAGCGGTGTCCCAAAGCGTTTGATGATGCTGATCAGATCTGATTGGCTGTCTCCTTCTGATGGCGCCGGGGAGAAACTCACCACCCGAGAACTCTGAGGGGAGAAAACAGATGATGTCATCGCTCTGAAACTGCTGAGCCAATCACAGCTTCTGTGAGAAACTCCAATAAATCCAACTGCCTGTGTGCACTTTAGGTACTTCCTGGTACACAGAGTGCGGTACTTCATGGTACCCAGAGTGCGGTACTTCATGGTACACAGAGTGCGGTACTTCATGGTACCCAGAGTGCGGTACTTCATAGTACACAGAGTGCGGTACTTCATGGTACCCAGAGTGTGGTACTTCCTGGTACACAGAGTGCGGTACTTTGCTCCCTGGTGCTGCAGGAATCGTTGTGTTGTTTCACTGTGAACAGAAGGACGGATGAACGTCTACCTGGAGGAAGTTGAAGGTTTTGGACAGTCTGAACTCGATCATCTCTCCATTGACGATAGGAGGATAGTTAGTGTGGAACTTCACCAAGTCCTTGGCCTGGTCCACGGAGCCCAGCTCCACGAAGGCCTGCAGGGTCCACACCACACTGATTATTACTACTATCAGCTGCACAGCGGTGTGTACCACTGTATATAAAGCTGGTGGACTCACCAAAGACGGGAACATGAGGATCTTGACAATCTTCCCGAAAGGTTCGGCCAATTTTTTGAGGTACGCCTCGTCCACGGACTGAGCCGGAAACTTCACACACACCACTTTACTTTTCTCTGAAACCTGACAGGAAACACAGATCAGATGAGTTCACAGAGGAACTAGACACTGATGCTCTCTGACGTCTTTACCTTCTTTTCAGATGTTTGATTGGGCTGTTCCTGAGGCTGCTGGCTGGGTTTGACTTCATCCTTCCTCTTCTCCGACTGACTGTCCGGCCTTCAATGACAGGACAGATTTTACTGAAAGCCTTCATTACCACTGTATACACACATCTTAACAAATGTATTCAGACAGCTGCCGACATCATGAAGAGCTTTAACTGAGGAATTTCAAACTGAATTCACCTTTTTATACCCAAAACTGAGCCACAACACTGGAAGCCAGAAATTAATCCAGAATAACAACCACAAAAATACATTTTTCTGTTCAGGAAATAATTTAAATTTAACATCTCAATAAATAACAACAATGTGCTCTAATGTTTTTCTACTCTTTTGTAATACAGTGAATTGTAAAATTCATGGATAACAATAATTTTATTTTATCATTAAAGATATGATTTTGAATAAAGAGCTTGCATATACAGTACTGGTGGATTAACCATTACTGAAACACTATAAATATGTTTAGTAATCAACAATACTGTTACTGGGTGGTGGGGGAAAATCATTCCACGATTTATGGTGGGTTTATTTTAACAGAGGGAGACAGCATATAAACAAAAACAAATAAAAGGATATCAATCAATTTGGATTGAATTAAGTGAAACAAGTATTTGATCCCATACCAACCAGTACAGACCCCTTAGTTAGGCCAGTATCAAACCTCTCCACCAACATGAGC
Source organism: Synanceia verrucosa (assembly GCA_029721515.1). Taxonomy (NCBI): domain Eukaryota; kingdom Metazoa; phylum Chordata; class Actinopteri; order Perciformes; family Synanceiidae; genus Synanceia; species Synanceia verrucosa. Next base: position 2,075,764 of record CM056553.1, read on the forward strand.
ACGACCAGAGAGCTGTCAAAAGACTTCAGGGACAAGATTGTAGACCTGCACCAGACTAGAATGAGCGGTACAATAATTCAAAAAGAAATAAGAGATAACAGTGAATTACTCTCGCCCTGCAGCTCCATGCAAGAACTCACCTAGTGGGGTCAAGATGATTATGAGAAAGGAGGGATCAACCAAGAATGAGAGAAGCTTGGACCATCAAGAATTACCAAGAAAACCATCAACACGCTGAACAGAGACCCTGCAGTGACCACAACAAACACCTGGATGACTCAGAGAGGGCTAAGAAGTGATGTGGTCAGATGAGTCCAACACTGAGCAGAGAAATGCTGAATATGACCCTGAGAACAGCATCCCCACTGTCAAACATGGAGGTGGTCTGCTGCGTTTTTGTACAGGAAGACTTCACGGACGGAGCCATGAACCATAGACTAGAGGATGAAAACCTCCAGGCCTCAACCAGAACACTGAAGATGGGTCGTGGGTGGGTCTCCCAGCATGACAATGACCCAAAACATATGGCCAGGGGAACAAAGGAGTGGCCCAAGAAGAAGCACATCAAGGTCCTGGAGTGGCCGAGGGACACTCCAGTGTGGTGGTTCTGGTAGTGTGGTGGTTCTGGTAGTGTGGTGGTTGCGGTGGTAGACTGACCTGGTGAAGTTCTCCATGCGACAGTCCCAGTTTGGGAAACTGCAGAAAAGACACAACACAGTTATGGAAACAAAACCAGAAAGCCCCTAAACCACAGTTTAGATCAATCAGAACAAAGATAGGAACTCACTGCTGCAGCAGGGTGAGCTGTCCGTCTGCATGGCGGGGTCCATTAATATGATTACTCCACACCTGAAACACAAGAAGAAGAAGAAGCATGATGAGCCCTGTCACACCTGACTGACTACAGCAGCAGCACAAGCCCCGCCCACCCATCAGACTCTGTCGAGGAGCAAGAGGAAAGGTGTACTTACCTTCTCTGACATCACAGTGATGTCACACAGAGAGCACGAGTATGGGAACTCTGGCGGGGAAGTCCCGTGGAAGTCCAGAGCTTCTTTCTTGGAGGGCATTGAAGCGGTGGCGGCCTGGCTGCTGCTGCCGACTAACGAGGCCTCAGAAACATGGCGCTGCCCAGGAAGATTCAGAAGGTGGTCTTCAGCCGGAGGAGCTGGTCTGAGACCTGAGTCAGTTGGACCCGGCTGAGAGAAACGGGAAGGACGAGTTCTTTTTTCTCTTCCTGGCAGGGCCTGACAGGACATTGGACCAGCATCTCTGTCTGTCTTACCATACTTAGAGGGTCCTGGTCTGTGGTAATAGTCCTGAGAGGACATTGGACCGACATTTCTGTCTGTCTTACCATACGTAGATGGTCCTGGTCCATAGCTGTAGCCCTGAGAGGACACTAGACTGGTGTCCCTGCCCGTCTTGCCATAGTCAAAGGATCCTGGTCTGTGATCAAAGCCCTGAGAGGACACTAGACTGGCGTCTCTGCTTGTCTTGTCATAGTCAAAGGATCCTGGTTTGTGATCGAAGCCCTGAGAGGACACTAGACCAGCATCTCTGCTTGTCTTGTCATAGTCAAAGGATCCTGGTTTGTGATCAAAGCACTGAGAGGGCCCTAGACCGGCATCTCTGACTGTCTTACCATACTTAGACATTCCTGGTCCATAGTTGTAGTCCAGAGAGGACAATGGACCGACACCACCATAATCAGAGGGTCCTGGTCTGTGGTTGTAGTCCTGAGAGGACACTGGACTGGTGTTTTTGCCTGTCTTACCATACTCAGAGATTCCTGGTCTGTAGTTGCTGTCTTGAGAAGAAACTGGACCGGTGTCTCTGCCCGTCTTACCATAATCAGTGGGTCTCAGTCCATAGCGCTTGTCCTGAGAGGACAGTGCACCAGCATCTCTGGCCGTCTTGCCATAATCAGAAGGTCCTGGTCTGTGGTTGTAGTCCTGAGAGGACACTGGACTGGTGTTTCTGCCTGTCTTACCATACTCAGAGGGTCCTGGTCCATAGTTGTAGTCCACCACGTAGTTGGATAATAGCGGTTTTGGACCAGTCCTGGCAGAGCTTGAAGCCCCCCAGCGTTCAAGCTCAGGGGAAAGAGGACCGGATGTGACCTGGTCTGGTGGGTGGTGGAGTCCCTGGTTTTGGGGTTGATCCCAGACGCCGGCGGATTGACGGGAGGAGCTGGGGAGGTAAGAGGAGGAAGAGGAGGAGGAAGGAGAAAGAGCGCTGGGGGGGAAAGGTTTGACGGTGCCCCTCTTCCCCTTGATCTGCTTGAGGACCTGAGGCAGGGACTCCACAGTGAGGACGTCTTCAGGCAGCTCGGCCAGCAGGGCCAGGTCTCCGGGCTCCAGACCACAGCTGCTCAGGAGGGTCAGAGCACCGTCCTGCGACAACTGAGCTCCTCTGGAGGATGAGGAGGAGATGATGGAGGCCTCCTGAGGCGGCCGGTAAAAGCCATAGTCTGCCGAGGCTTGACGGTGGTCTGAAGATCCGTAGGGTCCAGGATTAGGTCTGAGATGAGGGTCAGAATGTGGCGGTCTGAAGGGGTGGTTGTGAGACATGACTTGAGGAGAAAGCTTACTGCGTCTCCTGCAGACAGGAGGTGCCAGATGTGCCGTTCACCCTGAGAGGAAACACCACAGCTGGGAACTTAAGCAGCAGCTCTTCAAATAACAAGTGACATGAAACACTCAGACCTTGAACAAAGAACATAATATTTTTGTTTTATCACTTCAACACTCATCACTTTTTTTAAGTGTTGCCAAATGGATCTTCATTATCAGTGGTGTAGCGTCACAAAGTAATAAAAATTTGTATTACGAAGATTTTACACTACAACCTGTAGTACTACCATCACTACACTGTAACATCAGGCAATAGAAACACACTGAAAGTAAATATTTACCACTAAATCTACTACTACGTCAGAAAGTAACACACTAACAGTGCACTGCACATCAGTATGTTCACTGTTGAAAATACCTGAGGGGGACTAGCACAGTGTTGTACTAGTACTTCTACTGTAGAGATGCACCGATCCAATGTTTTCCGATCCAATCCCGATACGATACCTGGGCTGAGCGTATCGGTCGATACCCGATACCCATCAATACTACTGATGAATGAATGAACTGTATACCTTACCATGTGAGTGAAGGCATCAGACTAGACATAAACATTTAGCTTTGTTAAAAAAAGGTAACAAATGAACACAGATATAAATGTACTTAATTTACTTATGAACAAATAACAAAGTGTACATGAGCAGCAAAAAGAAATCAATAACACTTCCATGTAAAGTGTACTGCAAACAGATATTTTCAAATGTAATATCAAATCTAGCATGTTGCTGTGTGTTTGCTTATCACTAGCTGCTGTGTGCTCTGCATTAGGGCTGCTCCATTATGGAAAAAATCATTATCACCATTATTTTGGTCAATATTTACATCACCATTATCCAAAGGATTATTTTTGAGTTACACAATGCATTTCTTCATCATTTCTCTGTGTGAAAAAACAACACTGCATATGGTGTTTGATATGAAACATAAACAGTAATATTAGTAACATCCTGTTTTTAAAGCTAGACGCAGAAACAGAACTTTTTTATTATTGTTCTGAATTATTTGGAGGTTTCAGTGCTTCTCCTGATTAAAGTGAATATATAAAGACATAATAGACAGTAGTAAAAGACAGAAGCATTGCATAAACAGTCAGAGTTCAGTTTCAATAGTCAGTGCTTATAGCAGACACACCCCTCTTATGTAGTACTGTCCATAGTTGTTTACGCTGCTCTGTTGACTTGATTTGATTCAACAATAGACACTAATCTTGTTAAGATGAACACTGTGTCCACAGTTTGGACACATTTTTTGACAGAGGACAAGGACTGATCGGCGGGGTTGCGGTGATCAGTGAGGGAAGAGGGATTGCAAAATTAGGTTAATCGTACAAACCTACTCTGCGTGATGACGTAACCGGCGTTGCAAACAATGGAGTGACTGGATCGGTATGTTGGATCGTCCTCATTCATCAGATATCTGATCCAGCTAATTAGTCAATATCGGAGCAGATAACCGATCCCGGTATCAGATCGGTGCATCTCTAATATAGAGTCTGAATACTTGTTCCACCGCTGTTTACTTTAAGAACAACGGTCTCTCTCACACAACAACAAACATAACAAACAGAGGCTAATGCTGCACGAACGCTTTAAATATTAAAAGCCAGTGTTCAATAAATCAATCAATAAGTTGTATCACATAATAGATCAATAAAACGCAGATCAACACGCAGACTGGAACATCTGTGTGAACTTCAACCTTTATAGGCTAATCTTTGCAGGAACGGGATTAGCTAACAGAGCTAACGCACAGCTAGCGTTAACAGGCGGCTAACAACCGGCAGAAAGGTGCCTTCGGCAGCGGACATACCTGAAATAAAACTCGGTGTCCAGTATCGTGAAGTCTGGGAGTAAAGCTCAAAGGTGGAAATGTGGTTTTTACGGGTGAAATGTGCAGAATCGAGTCGCTGTGTTGAGCTGAGGTGACAAGACAGATAGATAACAAGCTAACAGACGGACCGGATGCTCGGTCTTCTTCTTCTGTCATGTGTAGTTTGGTCGAAATGAAATGTCACTTCACCGTCTCCTGCTGGTGTGGAGGAAACACTGGGAACTACATGGAATTAAGTGAAATTAAACCACATTAGATTAAATAAAGTAAACAACAACAAAAAAACACATACACTGAGTTCAGCAAAACTTAATTAAAATAACAACACAAAATATATGTAAATGATGTAATGGTGTATTTCTCAGTTTTAACCATCAGGTGGTGCTAGAGGTCCACTTTTAAACGAGATCAGCAAGCCAGTCTGATTCTGGTCTGTTCCCTGGTCTGGTTCTGGACTGGTTCTGGTATATTCCCTGGTATGTTTTCCTGATCTGGTTCCTGGTCTGGTTCTGGTTTGTTCCCTGGTCTGGTTCTGGTATGTTCCCTGGTCTGGTTCTGGTCTGGTGTCACTGCATAGCAGCAGTAGTACCAGTAGTAATAGTATTAGCAGTAGTACTGCAGGTGGAGCCACAGACCACATGAGTTTTTTTCTGTTTCACACTGATAGTTTTTAACATCTGTAGTAGTATTACTACTCTGCTACTACTACTATTAGTACTTAGTAGTAGTAGTAGTAGTAATAGTAGTAGTAATATTAGTAGTAGTAGCAGTAGTAATAGTAGTAGTAATAGTAGTAGTAATATTATTATTAGTAGTAGTAGTAGCAGTAAATCATGGAGTAAACAGTTGTGGTGTAAAGTAGCTCTGTCAGAGAGGTTTATGAAAAACACATCATCTGTTTGTGTTTGATGAGACATAATAAGGCCACAGATAGATACTTATAACATTTATCCTGTAGTAATAGTATTTAATTTTAATAGTATTGATGAAATAAAATATGTTCCCATTATCAAAAAGACAGAAATCCTCCAACAAGCTGAAAATGACAGGAGCTTTACATGCTTATACAGCAGCATTAGAACAGAGGTTCAGAGTGGTTTATAATAACTAAAGTTATAAAAAGGTTAAAAGCGCAGAATTACATCAGTAAAAATAGAAATAAATATTAAATTCAAGAAACAGATAATAAAGGAAATAAATGTGAGAAAATCACAATTCAATAAAGTCACATTTTGAATAATGTAAGCTGTGATAAACTGATTTTTATAACATTTCCTCTGCTCAGCTGTCTTTTACCACAATAATATTTAGGTATTATATATACATACTTTATTTTTACTTATTGTGTTTAATTTGATTTCTCCTTCAAACATTTGTGTTGTGACTCAGCTGTAAAATCTCACATTTTTCCACATGTTAACATGTTGAACACCAACAAGTAGATATTAAAAGTTTTAAATTTAAGAAAATATGTTCCCTAAAATGTGTCATTTAATGTGAAAAACAGTCAAAATGTAAAAACATATATGTACATTTATTGTGTTTAAAATCCAGCTGTGTATCTTCTTTTATTTGTGTTGTGTTGAAGGTGAAACAGGATGCTGCCGTGTTGCCGTGGCGTTAGCGTGATATTAGCGTGATGATGACTTATCAGTTTAATGTGGGAACACTGATGGGTCTGTCTTAAAGTCAACCTCCTGAGCAGCTGCTAAATAACCTAATAATCTGACCCAGGTTAAAATAAACCCATTAAGATTATGCAAATGAGGTGTGGTGATGTCACCATTATGCAAATTACATACTAATCTGAGGTTGCAGTGATGCAACGAAGTAATCTAATAATCTGACCCAATTTAGTAATAGCAGTAGAACTGTAGTAATAGTGTTGGTATGGACAGTTCTAGCAGTAGTAGTATATTTGTAGTGTTGGTATCATCAGTAGTAGTACCGTAATAATAGTAATGTGGAATGAACATTAATAGTAATGGTAGTAGTTGCAACAGCAGCAGCAGTAGTAGTAGTATATTTGTAGTGTTGATATCATCATCAGTAGTAGTAGAAGTAGTAGTGTTAGTATCAACAATAATAGTAGTAGATGTAAAATTATACTTTTATGTCATGAACTTTGATTAGTGGTGTAATTAGTAGTAGTAACAGTAGTAGTAGTAGCAGTCATAGTAGGAGTAGTAGAAGTACATTAGTGTGGAATAAGTGGCATTAGTTATAGTCGTAGATGTAAAAGTGTACTTTTTTTCCATTATCTTTGGTCGGTGTGGAATGAGTAGCATTAGTTATAGTCGTAGACGTAAAAGTGTACTTTTTTTGCATTGGCTTTGGTCGGTGTGGAATGAGTAGCATTAGTTATAGTCGTAGACGTAAAAGTGTACTTTTTTTGCATTGGCTTTGGTCGGTGTGGAATGAGTAGCATTAGTTATAATTAAATAGCGTAAAAAGTGTACTTTTTTTGCATTGGCTTTGGTCGGTGTGGAATGAGTAGCATTAGTTATAGTCGTAAACGTAAAAGTGTACTTTTTTTCCATTATCTTTGGTCGGTGTGGAATGAGTAGCATTAGTTATAGTCGTAGACGTAAAAGTGTACTTTTTTTGCATTGGCTTTGGTCGGTGTGGAATGAGTAGCATTAGTTATAGTCGTAGACGTAAAAGTGTACTTTTTTTGCATTGGCTTTGGTCGGTGTGGAATGAGTAGCATTAGTTATAGTCGTAGACGTAAAAGTGTACTTTTTTTCCATTATCTTTGGTCGGTGTGGAATGAGTAGCATTAGTTATAGTCGTAGACGTAAAAGTGTACTTTTTTTCCATTATCTTTGGTCGGTGTGGAATAAGTAGCATTAGTTATAGTCGTAGACGTAAAAGTGTACTTTTTTTGCATTGGCTTTGGTCGGTGTGGAATGAGTAGCATTAGTTATAGTCGTAGACGTAAAAGTGTACTTTTTTTGCATTGGCTTTGGTCGGTGTGGAATGAGTAGCATTAGTTATAGTCGTAAACGTAAAAGTGTACTTTTTTTGCATTGGCTTTGGTCGGTGTGGAATGAGTAGCATTAGTTATAGTCGTAAACGTAAAAGTGTACTTTTTTTCCATTATCTTTGGTCGGTGTGGAATGAGTAGCATTAGTTATAGTCGTAGACGTAAAAGTGTACTTTTTTTGCATTGGCTTTGGTCGGTGTGGAATGAGTAGCATTAGTTATAGTCGTAGACGTAAAAGTGTACTTTTTTTGCATTGGCTTTGGTCGGTGTGGAATGAGTAGCATTAGTTATAGTCGTAGACGTAAAAGTGTACTTTTTTTCCATTATCTTTGGTCGGTGTGGAATGAGTAGCATTAGTTATAGTCGTAGACGTAAAAGTGTACTTTTTTTCCATTATCTTTGGTCGGTGTGGAATAAGTAGCATTAGTTATAGTCGTAGACGTAAAAGTGTACTTTTTTTGCATTGGCTTTGGTCGGTGTGGAATGAGTAGCATTAGTTATAGTCGTAGACGTAAAAGTGTACTTTTTTTGCATTGGCTTTGGTCGGTGTGGAATGAGTAGCATTAGTTATAGTCGTAGACGTAAAAGTGTACTTTTTTTGCATTATCTTTGGTCGGTGTGGAATGAGTAGCATTAGTTATAGCCGTAGACGTAAAAGTGTACTTTTTTTGCATTGGCTTTGGTCGGTGTGGAATGAGTAGCATTAGTTATAGTCGTAGACGTAAAAGTGTACTTTTTTTGCATTATCTTTGGTCGGTGTGGAATGAGTAGCATTAGTTATAGTCGTAGACGTAAAAGTGTACTTTTTTTGCATTGGCTTTGGTCGGTGTGGAATAAGTAGCATTAGTTATAGTCGTAGACGTAAAAGTGTACTTTTTTTGCATTGGCTTTGGTCACAGTCTGTTGTTGGAAGTATTCACTTTCCAGGAGTTTGACTCAGAACTTTGTATTTTGGGGCTCGTTAGCTCGTCAGTTAGCCGGCGCAGACCTCAGACATTAGAAATGGAGCTGAGATCTGAGCTTCATCTATAAGAGAGGAAACACTTTTTCACACACAGGAAACAACTTTTAAATGCGGGACAGATTTCCCATCAGCCCCAGGAGTGGACAGAGGGACAGACCTCCAGTCTGATGCCTCTGATATGGATCCACTCGCTGGAGTTTTGACGGGTGTCCAACATGTCGTCCTGAGGGGATAATTAAGAATCTGCTGCCGCTCGATGATTCATCATCAGCAGTTTTTATTAATGTGGAGAGACGTTCAGGTGCTGCTTTAATAATAGTAACTCTGAACTCTGTCCACCACACTCACAGCCACAGATCATTATGGATGCATGTTTTGTTGGGACGATGTTCATCTGAGCACTTAAAAACCTGAAGAGTTCCTCTTCCTCCTCCTCCTCCTCCTCCTGGATATACATTAATGTTTAAATCCGGCGTTTTGTCTCAGCGCCAGTTTGTTTGGTCATTAAAATGGAAGAGCAGCTCACGTTGTTCATGTCCTCTTCTCTGAAAGACAAATCTGCTAAGTGCGATCAAAGTAAAATATTAATGGCGAAAAGTTGACTTGTGTTTATGTATTTATATATTTATGTATTTATGTGACACTTTGCATGAAAATTGAGCCAAAGAGAACGAGAGTGGTGCAGCGACGAGGAAGACAAAACAATCTTTGCAACCAGGAGACATCCGTCAGCTGATGGAGACAAACTATATAAATAAGTGATCAATACTTAAAGCTGCTCTAATCAGTATTTGTATTTATTTTATTGCAGCAGCAGCTGGTTAAAATACCATATATATACTTTAGCTCCTGAACGCCTCACTTTCACTTTAATCCTCAATACAACACAATTCAATTTAGTTCCCGAATGCACTATATTCATTTAGGGCCCTGAACGCACCACTTTCACTTTAGTTCCTGAACGCACCACTTTCACTTTAGGCTCTGAATGCACCCCATTCACTTTAGGCCCTGAAGGCACCACTTTCACCATAGTTCCTGAATGCAGCATAGTGATGTCAGTTCCTGAAGGCACCACATTCACTTTAGTTCTTAAACACACCACAGCCATCAGGTTGGATTATTGGACGAACTTGTGTTTATTTTATGACGCTTTATTTAATATATTTTAATATTTAATAATTATTTTACATTTACACATTTTAAATCCCACCTGGAGTCATCTTTGGTTCAGTTTTATGTTTTATTTTTCCTCTGCTGTGTTTACGGTCTTCACTACTGGTCAGGAAATTTCTGTCCTCCATGAGCAGCAGTTTTTAGAGGAGCTCCATCGGCGGGCCAAGCGTCCTCCGGAGGGGCCACGGGCCTCAGGTTGGGCCGGCCCTCCTGATGCCTCCCAGCGGGAGAATCCACCATAATAGTTCTCCTGAATGCAGCGCCGTCATTTAAATTGCTAATTATGACGGCAGCGGAATAAATAAATAAAACATGACCTTAACGTGTTTTTATGTCTCACTGTAAAAACTTTGGAGGCCGTAAATCTGATCCAAACGTTGCCTGTCGCTGCCGTCGCTTTATTGTGAAATGTCACAGACAGGAAACTGCATTGTTGTGTATTTTAATCTAGTTCAATGGATCAGATATTTACTGAAAACCTTTTTTAGTTTCTTAATGAAATAAATAAACTCATCATATGTTTGATGTTTCGATAATAATAATAGTAATAATAATAATAATCATAATAATAATGATTCTGTCTCTCAGTATTTTTCTCAACGTTTCCAGGAGCGAACAAACTCTTCTGTGTTTTTTTTATTTTTTTATTTTTTGAGGCGCTCTGAGGATAAACTCTTTTCTATCCTGTCAAACTTTTTTTTTTTTACTGTTTTTTTTTCTGGTCAAACTTCTCTAAATGTCCCTGAGACAAAGAAAAGAAATAAATCATAAAGCGCTCTGATGGAATATTGATGACCCTCCTCGTCTCCCGGCGACCTCCGCTCCGTCCTCTCATGTTTTATCAAACTTTCATGAAGCTATGCGCCCCCCCTCAGATCCCATAATGCATCTGTAATGTCCTGTCATGTGAGGCATGATGGGAAGCCGATGATGGAGTGAAGATAACCTAGGGGGACGATCGCAGCTTTGTCTTCTCTTCCTCTAAAGTTGGAGAAGTTTCCGAGCGTCCGAAAGCGACGGGAGCCCGAAGAGGAACCCTGAGGAGCGCCGTCATGTTCCCTTTGTTCTCTGCTCTTTGCAGGTTTTAGACACAATAGAGACACAATAGAAACCAGATCCAGCAGGGACCCTATTTAAAAAAAAAAAACTTGAATGACAACAAAGACAGAAAACATTTTTAGATTCTATCTGAATCACATTCATCACGTCCGGAATATTAATTTTACTTTTTTTTCCCATTTTTTAGTTGATTTGAGCGACTCATATTAAACACATATTTTAACAAATATTATCAGAGCAGCAGCAGCATCTCCTTCACTTTAACTTTAACTTTTCCTTCCTCAATGAGTTCACTACTGTTCATCATTTTGAACAGGAGTGAGGAATTTAAACTGAATTCACCTTTTTAGTCCCAAATTTGAGCCAGAAAATAGAATAATTATGTGCTTTGATATTTTTTTCTGCTGTTTTGTAAAACAATAAATTGGAAAATTCCTGCATAACAATAATAATTATATTTTATTATTAAATATGAATAAAATATTTTATTTTTATTTAGTGATACTGTTAATTTAGAGTGGTAGAGACCTGACATTGGGTGGAGGAATAATCCATTTATTAATCAATGTGTATATATTTATATTAGTTATTCATATTATAGCTATATTTAAGTCCTGTTTGACTTTTATTAGCAGAGCTATCTTATCTCTCCTCTCTGCCTCCTGTTGTTTTCTTATTTATCACCATTACTAATATCTCTCACCTCCTGCTCCTCCTGCTCCTCCTTCCTCCACCTCCTCATGTCATCCTCGCCCCTGATGCTCTGAACAGGAAACCCCTCACCTCTCGTCGCCATCTGCCGCCGTTGGAGCGTTGACTCCCGGCTCAGCTGGAAGGCCGAGGTGATGATGAGGAGGAAGACCTGCTGCTGCATTCAGGGCCCACAGGGAGGGTCGTACGAATGAGTTTACCTGCAACAAAATATGAGAGGCTGATGAGACTCTTCAGCTCAGGCTGATAGTTTGTTTGAACTTAATATTCTATCATATCCTCTTTGTGACGAAGAGGAGAAGAGAAGGTACGTACGTCTTGATGATGATGATGAAGGTAAAGTTCATGATGAAGATGATGATGATGATAATGATGATGAAGATCATACAGTCATTATCATTCACTGTGCTCCCACAATCCTCTGCTCCAGCTCTAATTACCATGTGATTGGATGCTTGGCTCAGGAAACATAATTAACAGGCAGCGTCTCTGCCAAACTGAGCAGCCAGCGCCGGTCTGAACGCAGGAACGCAAACACAACACCAGCGACAACAACAACAACAACAAAAACAACACAAACAGCGCCGTGCTTCTGGGTTCAGAGGCAGAGCTCCATGCTCCCGTGAGGCCGCCGCAATTCGCCGTAATGGCGGCGGCGGCTCAGCGCTCGTCTCTCTGATGGACTGCAGGCAGGGACGCTTTGTGGTGTGGACAAGAGGAATTATGGGAGAGCACGCCAACAGAGGCCCGCTGGGACGCCATGGAGCGTCTGCTTTAAAACACACTGAAGAGCATCAGAAACACAAACATGGCTGTTTAACATTCATCCATTCATGTCATCAGCACTCACCCTGTCACACAGCGAGCTGTTCAGTCCCAATGAACGCGTCATAATGACCCTGAATTATTATATGGAAGGACGACAGTGTTGTGTTGTGTCATGGTGGCAGCAGAAGAAGCTCATTTTCTTTCACATTTATGGATTTTATGATGGAGCTCTGGACTCTGGAAGGACTTTAACACCAGACACTTCAGCTGGATTTGACACTAAATATCTGACATCTTTCCCTTAAAGCCCCAAAGATTAAAAATGTCATTTAATTCCTGTGTGTAGGAATCAGTTTAAAGACTTTTAATTCTTAATTAATTCTACTTAATAATTCTGCAGAATCATTTAGTTTGAACTGATCTGAGAAAACCAGAAAAACCCATGAACTAACCTATAAAATAATCTAACCTGTACACTCACCTGTAAACTAACCTACAAACTAACCTGTGGGCTAACCTATAAACTAACATGTAAAGTAACCTGTTACTAATCTGTTAACTAACCTATAAAATAACCTATAAAGTAACCTGTAAACTAACCTGTGGACTAACCTATAAACTAACATGTAAACTGTTACTAATCTGTTAACTAACCTATAAAATAACCTATAAAGTAACCTATAAAATAACCTATAAAGTAACCTGTAAACTAACCTGTGGGCTAACCTATAAACTAACATGTAAAGTAACCTGTTACTAATCTGTTAACTAACCTATAAAATAACCTATAAAGTAACCTGTAAACTAACCTGTGGGCTAACCTATAAACTAACATGTAAACTGTTACTAATCTGTTAACTAACCTATAAAATAACCTATAAAGTAACCTGTAAACTAACCTGTGGGCTAACCTATAAACTAACATGTAAAGTAACCTGTTACTAATCTGTTAACTAACCTATAAAATAACCTATAAAGTAACCTGTAAACTAACCTGTGGACTAACCTATAAACTAACATGTAAAGTAACCTGTTACTAATCTGTTAACTAACCTATAAAATAACCTATAAAGTAACCTGTAAACTAACCTGTGGGCTAACCTATAAACTAACATGTAAAGTAACCTGTTACTAATCTGTTAACTAACCTATAAAATAACCTATAAAGTAACCTGTAAACTAACCTGTGGGCTAACCTATAAACTAACATGTAAAGTAACCTGTTACTAATCTGTTAACTAACCTATAAAATAACCTATAAAGTAACCTGTAAACTAACCTGTGGACTAACCTATAAACTAACATGTTAAGTAACCTGTTACTAATCTGTTAACTAACCTATAAAATAACCTATAAAGTAACCTGTAAACTAACCTGTGGACTAACCTATAAACTAACATGTAAAGTAACCTGTTACTAATCTGTTAACTAACCTATAAAATAACCTATAAAGTAACCTGTAAACTAACCTGTGGACTAACCTATAAACTAACATGTAAACTGTTACTAATCTGTTAACTAACCTATAAAATAACCTATAAAGTAACCTATAAACTAATCTATAAACTAACCTGTAAACTAACCTATAAACTAATCTATAAACTAATCTTTTAACTTACATAAACTAACCTATAAACTAATCTGTAAACTGATTTATAAACCAATCTATAAACTAATATGTTAACTAACCTATAAACTGATCTATAAACTAATATGTTAACTAACCTATAAACTGATCTATAAACTAATATGTTAACTAACCTATAAACTGATCTATAAACTAACCTGTAAACTAATCTATAAACTAATATGTTAACTAACCTATAAACTAATGTTAACTAACCTATAAACTAATCTATAAACCAACCTATAAACTAATCTATAAACTAATCTGTAAACTAACCTGTAAACTAACCTATAAATTAATATGTTAACTAACCTATAAACTGATCTATAAACTAATATGTTAACTAACCTATAAACTAATCTATAAACTAATGTTAACTAACCTATAAACTAATCTGTAAACTAACCTGTAAACTAACCTATAAACTGATCTATAAACTAATCTATAAACTAATATGTTAACTAGCCTATAAACTAATCTATAAACTAATCTGTAAACTAACCTGTAAACTAACCTATAAACTGATCTATAAACTAATCTATAAACTAACCTGTAAACTAACCTATAAACTGATCTATAAACTAATCTATAAACTAATATGTTAACTAGCCTATAAACTAATCTATAAACTAATATGTTAACTAACCTATAAACTGATCTATAAACTAATATGTTAACTAACCTATAAACTGATCTATAAACTAACCTGTAAACTAATCTATAAACTAATATGTTAACTAACCTATAAACTAATGTTAACTAACCTATAAACTAATCTATAAACCAACCTATAAACTAATCTATAAACTAATCTGTAAACTAACCTGTAAACTAACCTATAAATTAATATGTTAACTAACCTATAAACTGATCTATAAACTAATATGTTAACTAACCTATAAACTAATCTATAAACTAATGTTAACTAACCTATAAACTAATCTGTAAACTAACCTGTAAACTAACCTATAAACTGATCTATAAACTAATCTATAAACTAATATGTTAACTAGCCTATAAACTAATCTATAAACTAATCTGTAAACTAACCTGTAAACTAACCTATAAACTGATCTATAAACTAGCCTATAAACTAATCTATAAACTAACCTGTAAACTAATCTATAAACTAATGTTAACTAACCTATAAACTAATCTATAAACTAATATGTTAACTAACCTATAAACTAATCTATAAACTAACCTGTAAACTAATCTATAAACTAATGTTAACTAACCTATAAACTAATCTATAAACTAATATGTTAACTAACCTATAAACTAATCTATAAACTAATCTTTTAACTAACATAAACTAGCCTATAAACTAATCTGTAAACTAATTTATAAACTAACCTATAAACTAATCTATAAACTAACCTGTAAACTAACCTATAAACTGATCTATAAACTAATCTATAAACTAACCTATAAACTAATCTATAAACTAACCTGTAAACTAACCTATAAACTAACCTATAAACTGATCTATAAACTAATCTATAAACTAACCTATAAACTAATCTATAAACTAATCTATAAACTAACCTGTAAACTAACCTATAAACTAACCTATAAACTATATATCTGTAAACTAATCTGTAAACTAACCTATAAACTGATCTATAAAATAATCTATAAACTAACCTGTAAACTAACCTATAAACTAACCTATAAACTGATCTATAAACTAATCTATAAACTAACCTATAAACTAATCTATAAACTAATCTATAAACTAACCTGTAAACTAACCTATAAACTAACCTATAAACTATATATCTGTAAACTAATCTGTAAACTAACCTGTAAACTAACCTATAAACTGATCTATAAAATAATCTATAAACTAATCTTTTAACTAACATATAAACTAACCTATAAACTGATCTATAAACTAATCTATAAACTAACCTATAAACTAATCTATAAACTAACCTGTAAACTAACCTATAAACTGATCTATAAAATAATCTATAAACTATATATCTGTAAACTAATCTGTAAACTAATCTATAAACTAATCTTTTAACTAACATATAAACTAACCTATAAACTAATCTATAAACTAATCTATAAACTAATATGTTAACTAACCTATAAACTGATCTATAAACTAATATGTTAACTAACCTGTAAACTGATCTATAAACTAATATGTTAACTAACCTATAAACTGATCTATAAACCAATCTATAAACTAATATGTTAACTAACCTATAAATTAATCCATAAACTAATATGTAAACTAACCTATAAATTAATCTATAAACTAATCCATAAATGAACCTGTGAACTGATGTATAACTAACTAACCTGTAAACCAACCTAAATGTTTAGCTTATATGCTAACCTCACTGGTGATGTTAAGCTGAGCCAAATAAAAACTACATTAGTGGAGAAAGTTGTGAGTGTTTTAATGCTCATTAAATATATCCTTTAATAACAGTCAGGACCCGTCAGTGAAGTGAATTCATGGTAACAAACACAAACGTGAAGACAAACAGCAGCGCTGCAGAAATCCATCATAAGAGGAGCAGAACATGGAGTGTTTCCTGTAGATTCAGCAGAAAGACGCTGCAGCTTCTCCTCTCTTTTATTTATCGGGTGGCAGCGAGTCGCTGCAGCTTATTTACAGCAGATTGTTCCTCCAGATGTTTTACAGGGAGAGAAATCCCCAAACACACTTCACACTCGTCTCTTTGTCCAGATGGAAGTCATTCTTTATGAGACTCCATAATCCTCCTCTCCTCTCTGTGAGAGGAAACAGAGGGAAGGTGGAGGTGAAGCGCCTCCTCCTCCTCCTCCTCCTCGTGTTGCTGATGTTCTCCAGTTGTGTCGACATGTTTTCAGTAAAACTCCTCCTGATGTTTCAGCTGAAGCTTTAATAGCACATTTGAAACATCTGAGTTGAAATCTGACTGACGGGAAACAGCGGTACTGTTTCTGTGCACCAAATTCCATTTAAAAAACGTGTCATTTTACTGCAGCAGGGTCTGACAGCCTGCCTCCATCAGTCCTGGTTCTGGTTCTCCCGGGCCTCCCTTCCTTACAGCGGGTCCAGTAAAACGGCCTGGTCGTTCAGGATAAACACACAGAAACAGCCGGTCTGAACCAGTTACAAGTTCAGCTTTTAATGTAGGACATTTACTTGTAGCAGAGTATTTTCACACGGTGTATTAGTACTAATACTGCAGTAAGGGCTCAGAGTACTTCATAAAACATATTCTTAACTCATACTACCTGTCTATCTAACATATATATTAACCTACTATCTAAGTGAAATACACTGAGTCTCTGGAGAGGCTGGTCCTGTCACACCTCCGGCCTCTGGTTAAAATTTCACTGGACCCTCTTCAGTTTGCCTACCAGCCAAGTCTCAGGGTAGTAGACGCCGTCATCTTCCTGGACAGACCTGAGCGTACTGTGAGACTCATGTTTCTTGGCTTCTCCAGTGCTTTCACCACCTTTCCTGCCCTGCTGAGTAAGCTGATGGAGATGCAGGTGGATGCTCCCCTGGTGTCCTGGATTGTGGATTATGTGACTGGTAGACCAGAGTACGTTAGACTGCAGGGCTGCATGTCTGATACTGTGGTGAGCAGCCCCTCAGGGGACAGTCCTCTCACCTTTCCTGTTCACTCTATACCACAGACTCTAAATACCTGTCGGAGATGTGTCACCTGCAGAACTTTTCTGAGGACTCTGCGAGTGTTGGCTGTATCAGCGAGGGGAAGGATGCTGAGTTCATCCAGTGGTGTGAGCTAAACCACCTGCAGCTCAACACCAACAAGACAAAGGAGCTGCTGGTGGACATCAGCAGGAGAAAAACACCCCCCACACCTACAGTATCTCCATCCCAGGAAAGACTGACACTGTTCAGGATAATAAATACCTGGGAGTACACCTGGACAGTAAACTGGACTGGGCCAAGAAGAGCCAGAGCCGATTCTTGTTCAGTGTCTGCATCATCATCAGATGCTCTACCGGGCTGTGGCCTCCTGCAGGAGCTCCTTCAGCTCCAGACACCAAGGTGAGGATCAGAACGTAACAGGAAGTCCGTCCTTCCTGCAGCCATCAGACTTTATAACTCATCCCCCGAGGCTCCCTCGCTGCTCCTCACTTACTGTAACACTAAATCATTACATCATGTCACTTTATGTCACTCTTACATGGCAGCTTACAGTGTTCTGATGTTCTTATAGTGTTTTTATGTTATATTGCTTGTTATTTATTGTTGGTTTTTGCACTACATTGCACTATTCTGCACTGTACATACTTTTTAAAAAATATTTGTACATCTTCAGTTGTGCAAGAATTTCCTTTGGGATGAATAAAGTTTTGTCTTATCTAACCTGTGCTTACATGTTTAGCTGCTGTGCTAACATGTGCTAACCTTTAACTCTCTCTGCTACATTGACAGTACTGTTTGAATCTATTCATGGTGTGTTTTTTTGACAGCTTTGTTTTAAACGGCTCCTCTGTTCAGAAACAAGTCCTGACTTTGATTCCTAATTTGTGTAAAGAAGAGTGAAATGAAAGAGGAGCACAACTTCCAGCATAACAAAGAGATTTCATAATATTCCCACAGCTTTTATTGGAAAAACATCCACCTCTGTGAAGTTTCCTGTGAGATTTCCCCAAAACAAGAGCTGTTTTTAAAGTGCAATACAATAGGAAGCTTAGTATCGCTGCAGTGTGGGCGAGAGGGAGAAAAATAACAACACCCTCCCAAAAAAAAGAGAGGAAATGGCAGATTGATGAAAAGCCAAACTGGTCCCAGGATGACTCGTTCTTCTGCTCCTCAATATTAAAAACTCCCACACGTTTCAGGAGGAGGGCAGAATTAGCTTCGCTGCGAGCTGCCGTAATGACTCATTTGTTTCATCCTGATGGATGTTCGCCGCGTTCAAGAGACGCCATGAAAAGACGGCGGGCGAAGGACGCCGCCGCCGTGACCACGCCAAGGTCTTCAGCTCGCCGCTTCAAAGACGTTACGACCGGCGGGGGTCGCTGTGAGGAGAAGATGAAACCGTCCAAACAACGAGCCAAAACACCAGTATGGCGGCTTTGAAGCGGCGGCTCGGCGCCGTGCAGGAGGGCAGGTGGTGCTGATGAATATTCAGACGGAGTCGGCGCCAAGCAAACCGTCTGTTAGCTTCCTGTCACCTTCCAAATTCTGATAGAGTCGTTTTTTTAACTCCGTTCGTCTGTTGAGAGTTTTCCTTCTGTCAGGTGATCCTCAGGTGTTTATCATGTGATTGTCAGGTGATCATCATCATGGACTGCTAACATGGACGTCCAGTGCAATCCGGACTGATCCAGATCTGAGTCCCTGCGTGACGCACGTCGGCCTCTTGTTCCCTGACAGAGTGACACCTCCTGTTTTTTAACAGCTTCTCAGGGTCAGTGAGATGATGTCACTTCCTGCAGCTGAGTGGAAAAAGAAGTGAACAGCTGTCAAACTTCTGATTAAGAAAAGCTGCTGATGAAGTGTGACTGTGTTATTCTGTCACACATTTTAATAATAATAATAACAAATATGATAAAAAACATCATTATGACCGGCAGATCTGGTCTGCAGTGTTTCGGGGTAGAACAATGAAAGTTTGTCATTAACAGGATCAAAACCAGTCCGCTCACATCATGTGTCCTTCTCTTCGGGGGAGAGGGGGCTGATGGGAAATGTGGTTCTCATTAGCAGGAACAGGAGCTCTACACTGACTGTGTTCTTCATGCAGACCACATGGACCGCGGTGGTCTCTGATAAACGGATCCTTGTCTGTCAGAACTTCCTGTGGCGGCGATGATGTCACACAAGACACCATCCATCATGCAGGAAGGATGAGGCAGGAAGTGGGCCGACCCTGATTTATTCAGTCCTCTTGGTTCTGGTCTGAAGGTTCTCATGGTCCTCATGTTCCAAAGCCTGAGGACATAAAGACTACGATTCCCAGGGTGCATTTCACCGGCAAGTATAAAGTA
Organism: Synanceia verrucosa; assembly: GCA_029721515.1. NCBI lineage: Eukaryota > Metazoa > Chordata > Actinopteri > Perciformes > Synanceiidae > Synanceia > Synanceia verrucosa. Next base: position 2,095,503 of record CM056553.1, read on the forward strand.
TTAACCTCCATGAACGTCTTCTTGTGAACACTGATTTAACCGACAGGAAACGGTCTAAATAAATGATTATAAAAGTTTATTTTTAAAGTAGCTTATTATAGAAATACTGGTAAAAGTCCCTGAAAGCTGTATTTAAACATACTGTGTGAGTAAACGCAGCAGTACTGGCCCAGATCAAAGGTGTCCTCATGTGGGCTGTTGCCATGGAACAGACTGGTCTACATGGAGACGGATCCACTCGGTCAGAACCAGATCAGAACCAGATCTGTGGGACCGTGACGGTCCAAACTCTCAGCGGGTTCCAGACGCTTCTTAATTAATTGTTTCAGCGCTGACATCTGTCGTCTCCAGAGTCCCGGCAGCAAGATTCAGCGTTCGGTTAATGATGAAGCAGAAGAAGACAAAGACGAAGAGGACGAAGACTGTGACGGACCAACAACGCAAAAACAACCAGAGCATAACGTCAACACTGGAAGAGATGGTTCCAATAGTCAGGTAGAGGTTTGTAAGCAGGAAGTAGACAGGAAGTAGACAGACATGAAATAGACAGTAATTGAGAACTGTCCTACCCACAGTAAATTAAGATGATACGATTGGCTCAGTCGTTTAAATCTGTTTCTGTATTAAGTGGACGCACCAGCTCTCGTTCCTGGGGCGTTAACCAATAGGAACGCAGATCGCCGCCATCATTTGTGTTGACTCCTGTTCCTGTTTCCTTCTCAGTGACATCACGACAGAAGGTGAGCTCTGATTGGTCAGAGACCAACACATAGTCTGTCACTCTGAATGATCTGATATGGATTCAAAAACCAGACAGTAGATATTTATGGATGCTGACCTGACATCCAGGTATCTCTAGATGATGATTGCCGCTGCTTCCTGCACCTGAACTGCCGTCCCTCGGTGTGTGTGACTTCCTGTGGTTTCATTACGCTCGCACCGATTCCCTCCACTGAACATCACATGTAACAAAACTAGAGGACAAAATAAGAGCATTACTTTTTAAAGAGACGTCCTGAAGAAGAAGGGGGAGACGGTGATGCGCTCTGACAGCGGCTGCTAATTGGAGTAAATTAATTTACCTCGGGCGCCGATGTTCACGCAAAGCGCCGCTCGCCGCGTGAATAAGTGATGATCGGCGGTGCCCATATAAGCCCCGACTTTTTGAATCATTTAACGCCGCAATCTGCTAATTAGCAGGGAGAAAAGCCAGCTTTCAGCCACAATTAAGACAGGCCTCTGTCAGTCAGAAGGGGTGGAGGGTGGGGTGGGGGGGCGCTTCATTTATTCATCCTCTGAGCAGATGCTGAGTGCAGTGGGGGTTTGGATGGAGGGATGGAGAGGGAGAGCTGAGGGATCTGAAGGGCTTAGATAGGGAAGAGGAGGAAGAGGAGGAGGAGGAGGTGGAAGAAGTTTTCCTGTCCCCCCCCTTCTTTCTTCTTTTTCTTCTAGTTGAGCCTCGGAGGACGGCGAGCAGCGTGGAGGGCCCGCCACCAACCAAAACAAAAGACCTGATATGTGGTGGTGGTGGGGGTGGGGGGGTGTTAGCGCTTCAGCATCTCCAGGCGAAGGGAGGGATCTCGTCAGCGTTAAGCAGTACAGCCTCAAGGTCAAACACACCCGCATGTTCCCAGGGTCCTAAAGCCCCGCCCACCTCCCCCCTCAGTCTGGCTCCGGTTCAACTGAGCATCTTTCAGCAACTCTCATCACTTCCTGTTTCTGTCCTGACTTTACATGTTGAGGCCTTGGGATCTGCAGACTCCAGTTCTGGGTGTAGGATGCTTGATGTACTAAGATCAGGGTACTAGAAGTACTAGGGTCAAGGTGCTGGTGTTGAATACTAAGGTTACTAGGATTAGGAGGTAGTAGTTCTGGGTACTAGGGCTACTAGGGTTCAGGTTAATATGATAATAGAGTCATTGTACTCAGGCAACTAGTGGTCAGGGTACTTGGGGTACTAGTTGTCAGGGTATAAGGGCACTAGGGGTCAGGGTACGTGGGGTACTAGTGGTCAGGGTATAAGGGCACTAGGGGTTAGGGTACGTGGGGTACTAGTGGTCAGGGTATAAGGGCACTAGGGGTCAGGGTACGTGGGGTACTAGTGGTCAGGGTATAAGGGCACTAGGGGTCAGGGTACGTGGGGTACTAGTGGTCAGGGTATAAGGGCACTAGGGGTCAGGGTACTAGGGTTACTTTGGTCAAGGTAAAAGGGCTGCTAGTGTCAGGGTATTGGATATATTTTGGGTACTGTTCACTGTACTCTTGTTGAACTAAATTGTCTCAGTGTGTCTCTGTCCATGACTGAGGAAGAGTTTAATGATTCAGTATAATATAAACATATTATATAAATATACATATACATATATACTGTATGTACTATGATCATTTTCACCACACGAGCAGCTGCTGCTGTAAATAAAAGCCTTTCAGGATCACAGGAGGCTTTCTGGGATCTCCTCGCTCTCATTACTACACGTCTTCGCAGCGACCCGGTCAATTTATTCAGGCTCAGGTCCGGGGAGTCCTGCCCCGGACATCCGGAGCCGAGCATTAGCGGCGAGCGTTAGCACCGAGCATTAGCGCTGCTTAGCACCTCCGACATGGAAATGAGCAGCGGGGCGGAAAAGTAATGAATATGTTAAAACAGGAAGCTCAGAGGATTTATGTCCGACACAAAGCTGAGAATGTATGCAGGCTGATGTTTATGACACAGGACACTGCTGCTGATTATGGATTAGCACATCCTCTACTGCAGTACAAGTACTGCAAGTACTGATACCACCAAAATACTCAGCCACAGTAAAACTACTCATACCACACTGTGAAAATACTCTGTTACTGTATCAGAGCTGATACCACACCACAGTAATACTTTGTTACAGTAAAATCACCATGTTGAAATACTTGCAATCAAAGTACTAACCACACTGTGAAAATACTGGCTTTTATGGGTTATACAGGGTGCTACAGGTACTAAGTTTGGGGTACTAGTGGTATTATTCCATAAGTGTTTGAAAACACAGCTTTTCATACAAATAGTGACAGAAATATAATAAGTATTTTTACATAAATACATATGAATACTTCTGAATAAATAATAATTGTCTGTTGGAACATTTACAGTCTGAATTTTAAACATCTTCATGATTATTTTAGTTTGGTTTACAGTTTATATTCTGTCAGTTCATTAACAGACTCAACTTATTTAAGTTTTTAATCAATAATCATTGTGTTTTCTTAAGTCTTCATGTTTTATGTAGTAAAATCTGGATATTTACCGTGCAGTGAACTAAAGTACCTGAAAGTACAGTAGTACTGCAGTAAATGTGTTGATGAGTGTCTTCCTGGACGGCTCTCAGTTTGGCAGCACTAACACCCCCCTCCCCCCCCAGAGGCTGAAGTCTTTCACTTTGATCTCAGAGTCTTTGCAGCCTCATTGACTGTAATGAGATCTGGAGAATCCGTGAGGACGGCGGGGATTTGACGGCGAGCCGAAAAACTCCGGCCGGGGAATCGACAGCGGGCACAAACAAAATGGAAAGCGTAGAAAGAGGAGGAGGAAGTTCTCAGATGGCTTGGCAAGTGGTTTGCCTTCACCCCCCCCCCAGCCGCCATCCCAACGTTAATTTCCCAAACGTCTGAGCTTCCAGTCGGTGGTGGTGGGGGGGTGGTGATGGTGATGGTTGGCACTGTTTCTGTTTGCAGCGGCGTCCCCCGGCGACGAGACGGCGGCTCTGTAATCTCACCAACTGACTGGAGTCCAGTCCATTAATCAGTCAGTCAAGGTCTGAGGGGCCCTGAAGACCCCGACCAGGACCTGGGGGGCTCATCGGGTCTGCCGGGTCTGCTGGGTCAAGGAGACCACGTCCGTGTCACCGACACACAAACTATTATAAATATATATTATAAACTACTATATTTGGTCCCACAGTGCACCACTGCTGACCAGCTCCTCCACCAATCACAGCTCTGCTCCCACAATGCAACAGGAGAGGACTGTGAAGTAGGTCAGTCCGTGTAATACATACTGTATTATTCTGTACTACTACTAATACTATATGAGGTATATATGTACCTTATCTTCTACTTCTACCACTGTATATAAACACAATGTTCATAGAAACACTACACCACCACTAACAATATATATAAAACCTTGAACTTGAATGCACCACGCTGTGTTCCTGGTGAAAAAAACTATTCTATTCTAATCTGTTTGAGCACTTGAACGCACCACGCTGCTCCCTCCTGCCACCGTCACTAATTAATCTCTTCCTGTGTGTTTAGGATTTCAAGCTGCACTCTTTCATTTATTTCTTGTTAACAAGCGTGTAAACAATTAAAGGGGGGTTAAACCCGACCCCGAGGTCTCCGGCTGAAAAACTGTTCTGGTGGTTTTTGGTCTTTGGGGTCTGAAGCAGATCAGGACTGAATCCCTTCAGACTCTGTTCAAACCCCAGAGTCTTCCTGACCTTCATCCTCTCTCCCTCTGTCTGTCTGAAGCTCGTTCTACCTCGAAATGTTTTCAGTTCTGACATTCACAAAGTCACCTGAACCTCACCTGAACCATCCATCCAGTGACGCTCAGATTCCTCCAGTGACCCTTTGGAAGGCCGTGGCCCTCAGGTTGAGCAGCAGTGGCTCTAAACTGGAGAACATGGATTCAGGTGTTTTAAACCTCTGGATGATGGTGTGTGTGTGCACTTTAATTAAAACAGTGTATGAGTAGGAGAGGTCATTAGCGCAGAACAGATGGGGCCCTGGTTGCCATGGAGACGCTCCTCATTGTTTACTGCTCCTCTCTTTGTTTGGCTGCTCCTCTAAATGAGGCGCTGCTCCGACGGTGTGGGACGCCTCAGAGTTCACCGGCGCTTTTGTTTCCTCTAAATGTTCGTTCAGGCCAACATCTGCAGCTTTCATTGTGTCTGCAGGGGTCCATGTTAACTACCTGATGAGCTAACGTGGCATCAACAACGTGTGTTGACGAATGTCCGAAATATGCAAAAATATGCATAGAATATGCACAAATTACGGTGACTAATGTCTAAAAAATATGCAAAAAAGATGTTGACAAATGTCTGAAAAATATGTCTGAGCTGTGTGGTGTTCACAGAAACCATATAAAGTGAAGGAATTAAATACTTCTTCTTTCAGGTATAAGTACCTTTAACCAGGAGTACCAGCTGGTCTCAGGTCAGTTTGTCCAACAGTTTTGGTCTCCACGGAGACAAGCTGTGGAGGACGATGACCTTTGACCCTGTCCCCACTGTGGGGAAGCAGCTGATCATAAAAAGCTTGTTTATATTAAAAAGCTGATAATAACTCCCAGAAAGCTCCTCTATTAGATTAAAAAGCTCCGTATAGAAACTTGTGTGTTGTGAATATTAATTTATAGATGGACGGCAGGAAGGGAACAGGGGAGCCGTGGTGGAAAACAAATTATTGGAGGCAGCGATTACGGCGCGTCGCTCCCCGGAGTGAATCCGATGATATTAAAGTAATCTACGCACCGCCGTCCGCCATGATGGACGTCTAAATTAGTCCAACAACAAGAAGAGGAGCGCCTGCAACAGGAAGCTGTCAGCGGCTCACGGCGCGTCGCTCTGAAATCATGATGAGGCGTTCAGGGTCCGCCAGCCCCGACATGAAGAGGGGCATGATGGGTAATCAGACCAGATGTGTTACACAGGAATTGAGCCGAAACCCTCGAAACACACCAGCAGCTGTCAGACGGTAAACACACACACACACACACACACACACATTCCCCAGCAGGCCATGCTGCTGCTGTGACAGGAACAGGAAGTGAAGGACGAACCCATCTGGACCCAAACCCATCTGATACCCAACGTCATGGCAACCAATGAGCCCAAACCCAGAGTGAGTCCGGAGTCATGGCAACCAACGAAAGCACGGTACTATGGCAACCAATGAGCCTGTACACAGGGTGAGTCCGGCGCCACAGCAACCAAGGAAAACCCAGCACTATAGCTGCCAAATGAGCCACAACGTCCGGCTCCAGCAGTTTATTTATTTTTTCAATTTTTTTCTACAAATTAACAGTTTGACAGTTTATAATGAATAAAAGCACAAAATAACTCAATAAACCAGTTATTACATGTTAACTTCCTGGTTCTTGATGATAATTGATGTCGCTCTGACAGACGGGGCCTCACTAAAGCTCATGGGTAATGTAGTGAAGCAGGAAACCTTTCAGCTCCATAAACCTGCAGGAATTCCTCAGCGGCGGCCTCTCGTTCCCACACCTTCAGCCGGCGCTCGGCGGCGTCCCGCTGCTTCCTGCGACGGACGCACTAAATTATTGGCCTCCAGTTGCAGCGTTATGGGTAAGCTCGCTCCATTCGCCGCCAGATTTACAGCTCCGCCAGAAACATTCAACCGCTTCAACACAAACCTCTAAAACACATAATTAACACGAGATCGCACACCAAATGGGTCCGGGTTGACCCGAGGCGTGTTTCACAAAGCGACCAATCAGATCGCTCTGCGGCTGACGTCCATCACTGCGCTCGCTCATTCTGATGGCAACAGGAAACATGGAGTGTTTGACTTCCTGTCAGGAGAAACGTTCTGAGAGAGGCGTCACTCTGACTTAATTTCGTGCAACAGAAGAGAACCTGAACTTTAATAATAATAATAATAATAATATGATAAACAGGTGAGACTTCTTCAGTGACACGTCACTGTCCCAGCATGCTCTCTGGCCTCCCCTGTGTCTCCAGGTGAGAAGTGTTCATTGGTCTGCAGATGGCCTTTTAATTAACACACAGCCCCCCCACAGCGCCTTCAGACCTGCCCTGATCGCAGCTCAACTTCCTCTTCTTCTGTGGTGTTCAGCTGATCCTCAGTGTTTTTTTTCCTCTGCTCGTTCTACCTCATGCTGGTTCTTCGTCTTCTCCGGTCCTCCATGACGGCGTCCATCACGGTGACGATGTCCGTCACCGTGATGGAGTCTGACGGCGAACCGGGTGGAGGCGTGAGGTAGTTGCGGCCCATTTGTAGCTCGACAGCTGGGCAGAATTCAGGATTGCCATTTGGCCCGGAGTGGCAGGGAGGAGACGCCACATGTTCTATTAAAATGTGATGATCCTGGCTCCCGTCGCGCCGCCGCCTCCGCCCGGTTTGATGTCCCGCTCTTTAGGGCCTTAATGGGAGAAGACGCCGCTGCCGCGTCACGCTGCGCTCTCAGTTCAGGACGCTTATTTACGCCGGCGAATTGGCTTCCTGTTTTATGTACGGGTGGCTGCGATGCGTTTGCTTCGCTCTTGTTTGCGTCCAGATGTTCGCGGTCGTGTCGCCGCGGGACGAGAAACTGTCACCCATTTTGTTTTATTCAAGCGCCGCGTCGCACAGAACTAGTTAACAGGAAAAAAGGTGACGGCTGGTTTGTTTGAAGAGACAGACGACTAATAAAGACGCCGCTGTTGGTTAAAGGAGCGTCACTCTGAGTCGGCGGCCATGTTGGAACAGGAGGAGGAGGAGGAGGAGGAAGAGGAGGAGAAGGAGGAGGTGCAGATGGTAAAGTGAAGAGAAGCTGGAAGAAATGAAATTCTTCATTTCTGGATCTTTGATGTTTATTAAACATCTTTCAGAAACTTGTGGTGAACAAAAAACTCAATGTGAACTAAAAGAAATAAAATAAAAGATCAATCAGTTAAAGCTTGTTATTTTTACATTATATCATCAGTTAACATCAGTTAATCAGTGCAGAACAGCTGCACAATAAATAAGTAAATGGATGAACAAACAAATTCCTAAATTAATAAATAAATAAAAACAACAAATTAATTAAGAAATAAACTAACTAATAAATCAAAATAATAAGTAATATAGTAATCAATAAACAGACTAATGATTCAAATAAAAAATTAACAAATAAAAAGTACACCAAAGTTGATTAAATAACTATTTATTGTTCAAAACAAAAAATAATACAAAAATAAAAAAGATAAATAAAATAAAGACCATCTGGCTGCTCTTTGGAGGAAAATCACAGCTTTATTTTTTTTATTTTTGAAAAACAAAGTGTATGTACCGTCCCTCCAGACGTATAAATAAACAAATAATAATTGTTTGAAAAGCGTCCAGTCTGCAGAGCGTTCAGGACGCTTCATAATATCGATGATGGTGTCGTCTTTTTAAGCGTCTCTGTGAAACTACAACTTCCTGTCATTTGGAGCACCTGTCCTTTATAAATCCCGCCAAAATAAAAGAGTGGCTGAACTTTAAAGCAGCAAAGCAACACAGAGTTTTACTTTGTTGGAGCTGCAGGGACATTAAGAGCCTCCCGCTGCAGGAAGCCATTAAACCAGTAAACACCAGTTAAATTAATACGGGCTAACGGGGAGCTTTTATTACACCTGCAGCAGCTCCTTCTCGCCTCGCTGCACCCAGATAACCTGAAGCATGGCGAGGACCCTGAACGCCTCCTGAGGCTTCCTGCTGCGCCGGCGTTCCCCTCAGGGTCATCGACGAGAACAAAAGCTGCACAGAATACAGGTGAAAATCCTGAACAGCTCAGCGCCATCATGGCCGCCTCAGAGCAGGCTAATGCTAACGCTAGCAGCTCTCCACCTCCTCCTCCTGCTCCTCCTCCTCCTCCTCCTCTCTTTATTTCCCTCTCCTCTCTTCTCAAAGCCCCGGAGCATTATCAGAGCATTACGGCTCGCAGCATGTGTTTGATTAAAAAAGTGTAAAGTTACAAATTAGTTAATAAAATCATTTAGGCCGATCGGCTCAAATGGTGATGAATGTCTTCCATATGTTCCCAATAAAGCGGCGCAGCGCCGTCAGCTCGTCCCTCTGCCGCCGCCATAAACAAATAAATTAAAACAATTACCGCCGAGCGCCGAGTGCCTGAAATATGTGACAGATCTGCTCTGGAGAAGCACTGCTCTGCTCACAGATCAGTCTGTGGATGAGCTGCCAGGCCTGAGGTGGTCCTCCATGTGGGGTCAGGAGGTCTAGAGGGTCTACAGGGGGTTAACAGGAGGTCTAGAGGTGTTTATAAGAGGTCTACAGGGTGTACCAGGGGGTCTAGAGGGGTTAACATGACATCTACAGGGGGTTAACAGGAGGTCTAAAGGGTTTGACAAGAGGTCTAGAAGATGTACTAGGAGGTCTAGAGGGGTCTGGGGGGTCAAGAGGGATGTGGGGGGTACAGAGGGTTTAACAGTAGGTCTAGAGGGGTTAACAAGAGGTCTATAGGGTGTACCAGGGGGTCTAGAGGATTTACAGGGGTTTAAAAGGTCTGCTAGGAGGTCTACAGAGTCCACAGGGGATCTAGAGGGTCCACAGGGGGTCTGGATGTAGATTTAGATTTAAATAAATATATATGGAACAGATATGATGTGGAAGTGTTTTTAATAAATTAATTAATAAATACATCAGAACAATGGAGCCAAAATAATAATAATAATAATAAATAAGACAAATTCAGTCCATCTTGTGTTGAACTCGTGTTGTGTTGTGTTACTAACTCCCTGCTGTTGTTTCATAATCTCACCTGTGGAAATGATTGATTTCAAATTAGCTTCCTGTGTTTTTTAATGTCTGGATTTAATCTCTTAATCTGTTTCAGTCACATTTCATCCCTGTTTTTATTTTTAGTCATTTTTCGTTTAAAAATATATCTTTCTGTCTTTAGTCTTATGTACCTGTCCTCACTCACAGAGACAGTTTTATAGTAAAATATAAATATTATATAAATAATAAACCCACCTTACAGTCTCTTAAAAAAACCCTCACCATTTTAAAATGTTTTTGCTGTCAATTTTAATTTGGAAATATATAAAGTGTGTTTGGTTTTTAGAAAAGTGCTTGATAAAAAAAAACTATTATTATAGTTATTAGGTTAAAGAAATTTAAATAATAACTTTTAATATTAAATATAAATATTTACAATTAATATAAATATATTATTTGTTTTAAATGAAGAAATTCTAAAGAAATCTCTTTTTGACTTACTGACTTTTTTTTATTTGCTCATCTGAGCAGCTGAAGGTGTTTAATATAATTAAATGTTTTCTTCATTGATCAGCTCATCACATTTATTATTAACCTGTCAGTTAATGAAGGCAATCTGATGTTAGCTTTTAGCATGTTAGCATGTGTTGTGGTTAGACCGTCATAAATAAACTAATAATTATCTGATGTGTTGAAATAAAACAGGTCAGGGATGTCACTGCTGCAGGTCTGGATTGGGGGGGTCTTTATGAGGATTTGGGACTAAGCCACAGTTTTAATGGTCCAGGTTTGTGTCCACTGACCTTCACAGTTCAGGACTGAGAGGAGCCGGATCACCTGGACTCATCAGGACTCATCAGGACATTTAAACCTGCAGAAGCAGACGAGAGGAAATGAGCCTTTAAATTGAGCCGTTTATTAAAATATTAAAGGAGAAGAAAAGGGACGGTCAGATCACAGAGATGCTCCAATATTTCTTTTATTATTTAACTTCTTCCTCTGTTAAAGACCAGAGACACGGAGTAAATTCTGTTTAAAGTCTGGAAATATTTGTATGAAATATTAAACAAGAGAAACAGTTAAATAAAGAGATGGAAAAAATATTCATAACCTGATGGGGAAGTTCGGAGGGAGCAGACAGGAAACAGGAAGTCAAACACAAATGATGACAAAAAAAAGACAAAAAGAGAAAAGATAAGATAAGACAAGAAAAGATAAGATGAGATATGACGAGATAAGACAAGATGAGACAAGCAAAATCAAAATAAGATTAGATAGGATGAGAGAAAACAAGATAACATGAAATAAGACAAAAAAAGACAAGATAAGACAAGAAAATACAAGATAAGAAGAGCGGAAAAAAGATAAGAGAAGATAGGACAAGATAAAACAAATTAAGATTAGATTAGATAAGACGAGATAAGATAAGACAAGGTAAGACAAGATAGGAAACACCTGTCATCTAACATCCTCAGTAATCACAGTATTCAGAGTATTTATAGAGTTTTCAGATTATTTTTTGAGTATTCAAAATATTTTTAGAGTATTCAGAGTATTTATAGAATATTCAGAGTATTTATAGAGTTTTCAGAGTATTTTTTGAGTGTGCAGAATATTTTTAGAGTATTCAGAGTATTAATAGTTTTCAGAGTATTTATAGAGTATTCAGAGTATTTATAGATTTTTCAGAATATTTGTAGAGTTTTCAGAGTATTTATAGAGTATTCAGAGTATTGTTTGAGTATTCAGAGTATTTATAGAGTATTCAGAGTATTTTTGAGTGTGCAGAATATTTTTAGAGTATTCAGAGTATTAATAGTTTTCAGAGTATTTATAGAGTATTCAGAGTATTTATAGATTTTTCAGAGTATTTGTAGAGTTTTCAGAGTATTTATAGAGTATTCAGAGTATTGTTTGAGTATTCAGAGTATTTATAGAGTATTCAGAGTATTTTTTTGATATTCAGAGTATTTATAGGGTATTCAGAGTATTTTTGGAGCATTTAGAGTATTTATAGAATATTCAGAGTATTTTTTTGATATTCAGAGTATTTATAGGGTATTCAGAGTATTTTTTTGATATTCAGAGTATTTATAGGGTATTCAGAGTATTTTTGGAGCATTTAGAGTATTTATAGAATATTCAGAGTATTTGTAGAGTTTTCAGAGTATTTTTGAGTATTCAGAGTATTTTTAGAGTATTCAGAATATTTTTAGTGTATTCAGAGCATTTACAGAGTATTCAGAGTATTTTTAGTGTATTCAGAGCATTTACAGAGTATTCAGAGTATTTTTTGAGCATTCAGAGTATTTTTAGTGTATTCAGAGCATTTACAGAGTATTCAGAGTATTTTTTGAGCATTCAGAGTATTTATAGAGTATTCAGAGCATTTTCAGAGTATTCACAGAGTACTCAGAGTATTCACAGAGTATTCAGAGTATTTAGAGTATTTTTAGAGTATTCAGAGTATTCACAGAGTATTTTTAGAGTATTCAGAGTATTCACAGAGTATTTTTAGAGTATTCAGAGTATTCACAGAGTACTCACAGTTCTGCTTCCTGAATGAAGGACACATAATGAGGACACTGTATAGGGACGTTCAGCCGATCAGCTTCAGATGAAGGATCAATAAACCTCCAGCAGGTTCGTCCCTGATGTGTCAGAGTGGAGGTGGTGGGAGCACTGGGAGTGTGTGTGTGTGTGTGTGTGTGTGTGTCTTCTCCACTTTGAGGCTTCCAGATGGGAAGTCATTTTTTATTCGTCTTGAGGCGTCTCTCCACATCTGCCGGCCCAGATGTCTAATGAATACTGGAGCAGGCCGGTCTGTCGCCTCATTAATACTTCACCGGCACCGGCCCGCCGCGGCTGCGTCGTGCTGCAGCCGCGGCGCCGGAGCGGAACGCGGCGCAGCGACGCTGCGGTGCTGCGGCTCCTCTGGGTCCGCAGCCGCCAGCTGGCGCCCCGCAGGAACAAAGCTGCCGCACTCTGTCGGCCTAATGCCTCCCTGTGTTGTCACTTAAGCTCTTTATTGGTATTAATTGATGCGATCCGAGCAACTTCGCCTCAGCAACAACACCTCCCCTCCTCCTCCACCACCTCTCTGATGATGCTAACAGGTGGAGCAGCAAGGCTCCGCCCCTCTGAAGGTCAACACAAACACTAAAAAAAACACTTGATGTTATGAAATCATCTTACTACCTCTATGGTCTGTTGTTATCTCTGCTGCTCTCATTTGAGTCGCTGTCAGAAGATTATAAACTAATAATTTTATATTTTTTACATTTTCATTTTTCAAGGTACATTTATTTACTTCCTTAACTTGGTTACCAACTTATTTTAACATATTATTGATATCATAATACTAGTACTACTATAATAACAACAATAATAATAATATAATTGGAGAATTTAGCCTACATTAAACTGATAAATATCATGAATCCTTCTCTGCACACTGGCATTAATTACAGAGAAGGTGCAGGTATTTCTTCCTGGTTTTTGGAGCAGCTGCTCCTGATTGGTCACCTGCCTCAGGTGTTCTCCATCAGCTCGTCACAGCAGGTGAGGCCCTTAGAAGTGACAATATTCCCATGACAATATTCCCTCATGAAATAAAATAATAAATGACTTCAATTTACACCCCAGAGGAACATGTCATCATCAGATCCTTTAATTTCAAAATAAAATGTGTGTGGTGTGAAAATGATCCCATTTATATGCAGTTAAATGAATTCCTGTAATTTTAAAGTGTGCAGAAGATAATTTCCACTTCGACACATCAGTCTGACAAAAAAAAACAACTTCTAATTAACAAAGATTTAAAAATAAAAAATGAAATGAATTCAATAATTACAGAAGATATTCTTTGTCACATCTCTGACAGATAAAACCAACATTTTACAAAATATTTCTAGAAATAAGGTGTTACATTCTCAATTATATATATATACATGTATATATATATATATATATACATATACATGTATATATATATATACACACACACACACACACACACACACACTATATTGCCAAAAGTATTCGCTCACCCATCCAGATAATCAGAATCAGGTGTTCCAATCACTTCCATGGCCACAGGTGTATAAAATCAAGCACCTAGACATGCAGACTGTTTTTACAAACATTTGTGAAAGAATGGGTCGTTCTCAGGAGCTCAGTGAATTCCAGCGTGGAACTGTGATAGGATGCCACCTGTGCAACAAATCCAGTCCTTGAATCTCCTCGCTCTTAAATATTCCACTGTCAGCTGTATTATAAGAACGTGGAAGTGTTTGGGACAGCAACTCAGTCATGAAGTGATAGGCCATGTAAACTGATGGAGCGGGGTCAGTGGATGCTGAGGCGCATAGTCTGATAGCATTAATGCTACATGCTAACTGATGTAAAACCCAACAGAAGTAGTAGGGCCTAAATGAGGCAAGGACTCTAAAACTCAACAAAAGGTAAAGGTGCAGCAGATTTTGTGAACGCTAAATGCTAACACTAGATGGTAATGCTATAAAACTCAACAGAAGAAGACAGGATGGGTCAACACATGTCGCTAATCCTAAATGCATGCTAATAATACATGCTAACCATTGTGAAACTTCAGAGGAGCAGGCAGCATGGTCCAGCAGATGTCCCTAATGCTACATGCTAACGTAACGCAGGAAGCATTCCAGAAGTTTCCTGTTCTAAAGAGGCAGCTAGTTTAGTTTAAAGTGTCCTGTATTAATATTCAGAGGGGGGGGGGTCGGCCTCCTGGCAGCTGCTCAGCATGTCGGAGGGAAAGGTCACCTTACCTGTGACAGGTGCGTCCGCCTGCTGCTCCAGATGTTTGTTTGTCCTCTTCAGCTTCCCGTAGATGTAGTCCATGGTGTGACCTCAGCAGGTGGTCTGATCTTCAGCTCTGAACACATGTTCCTCTGCAAACTTCTCTGCACTTTTAACCACCTTTTTCACCTAAAAATAGCTAGAAATATAATAATAATAACAATACTTCTGTCTGTTATCTCATATCCATGAACCTGCAGAAATTATTTTTTAAAATGTGTTTAAAATATTTTTCATAAAACTGAACTTAAATGATGGTAAACTGATGGATAAACCTTCAGGTAAATCCTTAAGCTCCAGATGTTTTCAGCAGGTGTGGTTCTCGTCATGTGTATGTATGTGATGTAAATTTATCATGTGATGAATTCATTTAAAGACAGATGTTCATTTAACTTCAGAAAAATGCAAACAAACAACATATTGATGTTTATTGGACATCTCCTGTCTACAACGTGTTTCATTCAGAATAAAGTTTTTTTACTGAAAGAAAATACAAAAATAAAACTATGTCGTTATTATTATTATTATTATTATTTATCACATCTGGATTTACTTGCTACTTTAACATATGATTTTATTTATACATATTTGATGTGAAACAAAAACACTGATGTATTATTGTTAATGTTATTTCATCTGATTATTCACATTAACTCATCTACAAATGTGAGATTTCTCTATGGCTCTATAATAAAATAAATGAACCCCTCATGATGCCGCCCCCCATCAATAAATGATCAGTATAAAATAAATAAGTCATCCTGACATGATGACAGATGAATAATGAAAACACTGTTTTTCTTTTTCTCTCTTTGTCTCTGAACTACACCTGGAGGCTTTTCAAATTAAAAGTCTCTCTCTCTCTCTGTTAGAACATGAACTCTGCCTCGCTCACTCGTTCCAGCCGTCTGTGACGCTCCAGGGCGAATCAGAGACAAACAAACAAATAAACAACAACAATGTAAATGTGAGAATCACAGACTGGAAAATAAATGTGCATGAAACAGGAAGCAGTTCAAAATAGTATAGTAAATAGCAATTATCATATGATATATAACAGTAATATAAAATAATATGAAATGGGGACATTTAAATGAATTGAGGACATTTGAGTAAAGTGGGGACATTTAAGTAAAGTGCGGACATTTAAGAAAAGTAAGGACATTTAAGGAAAATGAGGACATTTAAGTAAAGTGTAGATATTTAAGTAAAGTGGGTGCATTTGTATAAATTGAGGACACTTCTACACCTGTTGACGTTGGAGGGACATCCTTTTGTCCCCTCCAGGTTCCAGGTTGAGTATTTCTACTTTTGGTCTCCAGAGGACGAACATCAGTCCAGATGTCCTCACTCCTCCTGTACCATCCACTGCTGTGTCTGTCTCCTGTGGACTTCCTGTTACATGTCCCTGTCCTCCTGACGTCAGCCTCTGTCTCTCAGTGAATATTTAACCCCGTGTTCTCGCCTGCGACCTACGTGTTAAAGAGGTGTTGCCCTGCACGGCGCCTGGCAGACACAGAGGAGGGCTAATTAACCCTCTGATTACTGCAATTAACCCCGACACATTAGAGCTGGTGACAGGAAGACTTCCTGCTGAGTCTGAGGGCCACAGGAAGTGATGTCAGGGAGCCCACGATCACCTGAGCAGCCAATCAGAGCAGCACAGGTGTGTCAGTCAGTGAGCTCAGGGTCCAGACAGGTGAAAGCAACTAGAGACGATGATTAATTAAATGATCCTGCATATGGCGACACAAATCCCAAAGAAAACTATCAATTAAATAATAACAAATAAAATAAAAAATGAAATAGAATAAAATAAAAATAATTTTCAATGAGCTTCAGAACAGCTGACACTATGATGCTAATGCTAAGCTCAATGTTGGACAGTCGTCCTCGTCCTTGTCTCTGTAGGTGGGAAATAACAAAGAGAAGAAATAATAAAGAAAGAAAACCAATTAACAGATAAAGACGCATCCCATAATGAGATTATAGCGAGTCAGATAAGAGTGAGGCGTTGTAAACTCGGGGGATGATCACACGTCCTGTTGTCTCGCAGCAAAGAGGACATGAAGACACTCGTCTTTTCTTAATCCTGTTAAGGTTTTATTGGCGAGAAGGTGAACTTCAGTGATGAAGGTTAACATGGCGTTCCTCAGGGATCTGTACTGGGATCACAACATGCTGCCGCTTCATCACCACAAATATTATGGTTTTACGATGATTATTGAGACATAAATCACACAATGAGTCCCAGATGTTCATAATCCACTTTATTTCTCTAAACTGCTGCTGACCTTAATTCTATCACTGTTGTGTTTGCGTTGTTTATTATTGTGTGTCTGTTGTTAGACTGCGCTGAGAAAAGTATAACAAACTGGGTGAAATAAAAGGTAAAGTGAAGTAAAATAAAATAAAATAAAACAGAGTAAAATTAAGCAAATCAAAAATAAAATAAAACAAATTAAAATAAAAAGAAATAAAGTACAATTAATTGACTTTCAAAAAGGGCCTAAGTTATCTGAAGGGTTCCCCAGACTATGAAGCTTCCAAATCATAAAATACAAATTACATCTGTACATGACAAACGCTGAATATAAAAGTAAATAAGTAATGAGTTTTGTTAACTGGTCTGAATTAAAGTAAAATTCTTTTGGTTTTCTTTGCTTGAATGGAGCTGAAATATACAGATACATATATCTGAGGGTTTCTTTGACATATAAAAACAGATTACTCAGATCTAATTTTCACCTTCTCCTCAGTCTGTTAATGTCTCAGGTTTGATGTTTTCTCTGCTCGGCTCGTCAGGCTGATCGGCTGATCGTGTTAATGACGAGCAGGAAACGTTAAAAAACAGCATCAACACGCCGCCGCCGCGTTTCTCACCTGATGGAAGCATTAACATGAGAGCTGCTTATGTTTTCAACAGGAACACATCTGTACCTGCTGGTGCTGCAGTAAACTGCTCATGTAGTAGAACTGACTGACTGGATGGACGCCATCAAACAGGAAGTGGAAACCCTAATTTGACCCTTGTTCATCAGCCGAATCTGGATTCCAGTCAGAAGCGAGGGCTCACTCTGAGGAGGATTTCAGGTCTCTGTGCTGTGAATATTAAAGGCGGTTCAGGTCGTCTGAATGAGGATTGTTCGGAGACGCCGTCGGGTTCATTAGCGGCGACTTGGTTCCGTCGTTATAGAAGCCCAACATTAAACAGGGATTACCTCCGGCCTCGTTCCCACATGCAGACGCTCGGCTCGGCCTCGTTAATTACCCAGACGTCCTTCAAGCTGCAGAGTTTCATTAAGCAGAGATCAGCCGGAGATCCGGACGCTCTGATTGGTTCAGAGAGGAGGTCACGCTGCTGCTTGACTCTTCTCACTTTTATATTTAACATGTCAGGAGAATAACCGGCTGCTAATAAAAAACATTTATTCTGTTTCTCTGTGAGAGAGACATTCCTGCAGTTAGCTTAGCTTAGCATGAAGACTGGAGGCAGGGGGAAACAGATAGCCTTTAGCTTAGCATGACATAATTAAGAGAAGTTGAGACTTGTGTTTATATTCACAATGTATATAGAGTATAAAATATGAGAAATAATGAATATATGGTGCTGTGAATATAAATGTATCATGACTACATGCAGGGTGGTACGGTGGTGTAGTGGTTAGCACTGTCGCCTCACAGCAAGAAGGTACCGGGTTCAAATCCCGGCCCGGGGTCTTTCTGTGTGGAGTTTGCATGTTCTCCTCATGTCTGTGTGGGTTCTCTCTGGTACTCCGGCTTCCTCCCACCATCCAAAAACATGCATGGAGATTAGGTTAATTGGTTAATTTAAATTGACCGTAGGTGTGAATGTGAGTGTGAGTGGTTGTTTGTCTCTATGTGTCCTGTGATGAACTGGACACTTGTCCAGGGTGTACCCTGTCTTTCACCCTAAGACAGCTGGGATAGGCTCCAGCCCCCCTGACCCTATGAGAGGGTAAGAGGGAGATAATAGATGGATGGATGATATACGAATATGAATAAATACTGAATCTATATATTTATTTAAAGGATAAATGCAGAATATATAAATATAATAGAACAATAAATACATCATTTATAAACACATTAAAAAGGACAAATAAATGAAACATAATATAAGGATAAATGCAGAATCTATAGAGTATAGAGCATGAGGATGAACATCTCAGTGTGAGCTGATGTGAGCGTTTCTCTGGCTGCAGCAGCAGCAGGAACAATGAGAGAGATTTGATTCGCTCGGCTGCAGAAGGCAGATGTTTTGACATCTGGGTGATGTCAGCGTGTTGTCAACACATTGTTAGCACCGCAAATGTGCAAACAGATTAACAGCAGGAAGCTGGAGAAGAGCTGCTGCTGCTGCTGGGAAACTAACCTGAGAGGACGACTGTGACCGTCAGCAGAAAAACTGGATTACTGCAGGAAACATCAAGTCAACACCACAATATACAGCAAAATACGACAATGTTTTTACTGCAATATACCACAATATAGTGTAACATACCACAATATACTACAATATACACAATATTCTGTAATATACAACAATAATATACTGCAATATACTACAATATGCTAGAATATACCATAATATAAATTTAACACAGATATAGATTTTAAGATGTCTATGTCTATCTATATACAGACCTATATATATATATATATATATATATATATATATATATATATATATACTTTATATATAGGAATATATATAATATTTTTAAATATGTACTTATTAAAGTATGTACTTTAAGTTCCACATACAGTACAGTATAAATATATATACTTTAAGATCATATATATTTAAATATATACTTTAAACTCCACATACAGTACAGTAAAATATATTTAAATATATACTTTAAACTCCACATACAGTACAGTAAAATATATTTAAATATATACTTTAAACTCCACATACAGTACAGTAAAATATATTTAAATATATACTTTAAACTCCACATACAGTACAGTAAAATATATTTAAATATATACTTTAAACTCCACATACAGTACAATATAAATATATTTAAATATATACTTTAAACTCCACATACAGTACAGTAAAATATATTTAAAAATATACTTTAAACTCCACATACAGTACAGTAAAATATATTTAAATATATACTTTAAACTCCACATACAGTACAGTAAAATATATTTAAATATATACTTTAAACTCCACATACAGTACAGTAAAATATATTTAAATATATACTTTAAACTCCACATACAGTACAGTAAAATATATTTAAATATATACTTTAAACTCCACATACAGTACAATATAAATATATTTAAATATATACTTTAAACTCCACATACAGTACAGTAAAATATATTTAAAAATATACTTTAAACTCCACATACAGTACAGTAAAATATATTTAAAAATATACTTTAAACTCCACATACAGTACAGTAAAATATATTTAAATATATACTTTAAACTCCACATACAGTACAGTAAAATATATTTAAATATATACTTTAAACTCCACATACAGTACAATATAAATATATTTAAATATATACTTTAAACTCCACATACAGTACAGTAAAATATATTTAAAAATATACTTTAAACTCCACATACAGTACAGTAAAATATAAATATATAGTTTAAGATTCATATATATTTGAATATATACTTTAAGCTCCACACACAGTACAGTATAAACATATTTAAATATATACTTTTAGCTCCATATACAGTACAGCATAAATGTATATAAGTGTATACTTTTAGCTTTATATACAGTACAGTATAAATGTATATAAGTGTATACTTTTAGCTTCATATACAGTACAGTATAAATGTATATAAGTATATACTGTTAGCTTTATATACAGTACAGTATAAATATACATAAGTATATACTGTTAGCTTTATATACAGTACACTATAAATATACATAAGTATATACTGTTAGCTTTATATACAGTACAGTATAAATATACATAAGTATATACTTTTAGCTTTATATACAGTACAGTATAAATATACATAAGTATATACTTTTAGCTTTATATACAGTACACTATAAATATACATAAGTATATACTTTTAGCTTTATATACAGTACAGTATAAATATACATAAGTATATACTGTTAGCTTTATATACAGTACAGTATAAATATACATAAGTATATACTTTTAGCTTTATATACAGTACAGTATAAATATACATAAGTATATACTTTTAGCTTTATATACAGTACAGTATAAATATACATAAGTATATACTGTTAGCTTTATATACAGTACAGTATAAATATACATAAGTATATACTTTTAGCTTTATATACAGTACAGTATAAATATACATAAGTATATACTGTTAGCTTTATATACAGTACAGTATAAATATACATAAGTATATACTTTTAGCTCCATATACAGTACAGTATAAATATACATAAGTATATACTGTTAGCTTTATATACAGTACAGTATAAATATACATAAGTATATACTGTTAGCTTTATATACAGTACAGTATAAATATACATAAGTATATACTTTTAGCTTTATATACAGTACACTATAAATATACATAAGTATATACTGTTAGCTTTATATACAGTACAGTATAAATATACATAAGTATATACTTTTAGCTCCATATACAGTACAGTATAAATATACATAAGTATATACTGTTAGCTTTATATACAGTACAGTATAAATATACATAAGTATATACTGTTAGCTTTATATACAGTACAGTATAAATGTATATAAGTATATACTGTTAGCTTTATATACAGTACAGTATAAATATACATAAGTATATACTGTTAGCTTTATATACAGTACAGTATAAATGTATATAAGTATATACTTTTAGCTTTATATACAGTACAGTATAAATATACATAAGTATATACTGTTAGCTTTATATACAGTACAGTATAAATATACATAAGTATATACTTTTAGCTCCATATACAGTACAGTATAAATATACATAAGTATATACTGTTAGCTTTATATACAGTACAGTATAAATATACATAAGTATATACTGTTAGCTTTATATACAGTACAGTATAAATGTATATAAGTATATACTGTTAGCTTTATATACAGTACAGTATAAATATACATAAGTATATACTGTTAGCTTTATATACAGTACAGTATAAATGTATATAAGTATATACTGTTAGCTTTATATACAGTACAGTATAAATATACATAAGTATATACTGTTAGCTTTATATACAGTACAGTATAAATATACATAAGTATATACTGTTAGCTTTATATACAGTACAGTATAAATATACATAAGTATATACTTTTAGCTTTATATACAGTACACTATAAACATGTGTAATTAAACTGTAGTGCAGATCCTGAATTCAGTCTGTGACAAACGACAAAGAGTTTCGTGGTGGACTTGACTCAGACCATGAAGACTTCCAGCTCAGTGAGGAGGTCCAGGTCTCTGTAGACCTCCTCTGGTGGGTCCGGAGGCTGAGTGTTTCCTCCACACCCACATCACAGTGCCGCTCCCTGGACCGCCGGACAATGAGCCGCTGTGTTTCAAAGACTGTGTGGGCGACATGAATGTTCCCATCAGCTGATGAGCAGGACCTGGACCAGGACCAGGACCAGGATCAGGAGAGTCCCTACCACTCCCTGAGTCTGACAGATCAGGCTCTGGAGCAGTACCTGGACCAGGATCGGGATCAGGAGAGTCCCTACCACTCCTTGAGTCTGGCAGACCAGGACCAGGACCCGTCCCAAGGCGGTTCCATTCACATGTAAAGCAAAGAGAGAACACAAAGAGAGGCTGTGAGACGAAGACACCCTGGACTCGGTCAGGTCCACCAAAGACCAGATACCAGAGTACTTTTACTGTCAGTGCTACTGTAGTAAAGAACTAGTACTGGACATGATGAGTACTTTTACTGTCAGTACTACTGTAGTAAAGAACTAGTACTGGACATGATGAGTACTTTTACTGTCAGTACTACTACTGTAGTAAAGAACTAGTACTGGACATGATGAGTACTTTTACTGTCAATAGTCAGTACTACTGTAGTAAAGTACTAGTACTGTGGACATGATGAGTACTTTTACTGTCAGTACTACTGTAGTAAAGTACTAGTTTGTGGGCATAATGAGTACTTTTACTGTCAGTACTACTACTGTAGTAAAGTACTAGTACTGGACATGATGAGTACTTTTACTGTCAGTACTACTACTGTAGTAAAGTACTAGTACTGGACATGATGAGTACTTTTACTGTCAGTACTACTACTGTTGTAAAGAACTAGTACTGTGGACATGATGAGTACTTTTACTGTCAGTACTACTACTGTTGTAAAGAACTAGTACTGTGGACATGATGAGTACTTTTACTGTCAGTACTACTACTGTTGTAAAGAACTAGTACTGTGGACATGATGAGTACTTTTACTGTCAGTACTACTACTGTAGTAAAGTACTAGTTTGTGGGCATAATGAGTACTTTTACTGTCAGTACTACTACTGTTGTAAAGAACTAGTACTGTGGACATGATGAGTACTTTTACTGTCAGTACTACTACTGTAGTAAAGTACTAGTTTGTGGGCATAATGAGTACTTTTACTGTCAGTACTACTGTAGTAAAGTACTAGTACTGTGGACATAATGAGTACTTTTACTGTCAGTACTACTACTGTTGTAAAGAACTAGTACTGTGGACATGATGAGTACTTTTACTGTCAGTACTACTACTGTAGTAAAGTACTAGTTTGTGGGCATAATGAGTACTTTTACTGTCAGTACTACTGTTGTAAAGAACTAGTACTGTGGACATGATGAGTACTTTTACTGTCAGTACTACTACTGTAGTAAAGTACTAGTTTGTGGGCATAATGAGTACTTTTACTGTCAGTACTACTGTAGTAAAGTACTAGTACTAGACATGATGAGTACTTTTACTGTCAGTACTACTGTAGTAAAGTACTAGTACTAGACATAATGAGTACTTTTACTGTCAGTACTACTACTGTTGTAAAGAACTAGTACTGTGGACATGATGAGTACTTTTACTGTCAGTACTACTACTGTAGTAAAGTACTAGTTTGTGGGCATAATGAGTACTTTTACTGTCAGTACTACTGTAGTAAAGTACTAGTACTGTGGACATAATGAGTACTTTTACTGTCAGTACTACTACTGTTGTAAAGAACTAGTACTGTGGACATGATGAGTACTTTTACTGTCAGTACTACTACTGTAGTAAAGTACTAGTTTGTGGGCATAATGAGTACTTTTACTGTCAGTACTACTGTAGTAAAGTACTAGTACTGTGGACATGATGAGTACTTTTACTGTCAGTACTACTACTGTAGTAAAGTACTAGTTTGTGGGCATAATGAGTACTTTTACTGTCAGTACTACTGTAGTAAAGTACTAGTACTAGACATGATGAGTACTTTTACTGTCAGTACTACTACTGTAGTAAAGTACTAGTACTGTGGACATGATGAGTACTTTTACTGTCAGTACTACTACTGTAGTAAAGTACTAGTACTAGACATGATGAGTACTTTTACTGTCAGTACTACTGTTGTAAAGAACTAGTACTGTGGACAGGAGGAACTTCTCTAAACTCCTCAGAACGTCTCCACTTCCTGTCACCATGAATATTTATTTCCTGTCTCATAATGACGCTGAAGTCTTCCTGCACCATAATTGCGTTTTATTTTGAAATGTTTATCCGAGCTGCCGCCGGGTTTTTAATTGTCTGAAAAAAAAACCACTGAAGATGTTCAGGAGGATTGTAGGCCAGATGTGACGACGGCGAGCGAGAGAAGGGATCCATTTGCATTTCACTTTAGCGCCAGCGGCGGGCTCGTTGGGCGCCGTGGGCCGTTGGCGGGGCTCCTCCTCCACTAATTAGCGGCGGCGGCTGTAATTGGACGGAATCAGCCGGACTGAGTGATTTCCTGACTGTCAAACGAGCCAAATTAATCTGAGTGATACTTTTCATTGAGTTAGCATCAAACAGCCCCTCCACTCCGCCTCCATATGGGCGTCTGATGCGCCGCTCGCCATTAAACCGCCGCGGCCAGATGTTCCCCTGCAGTGCCGCCATTATCGATGCAAATTTATTCATTAAACAGTTTAATTGTGAGGGTGATTGACAGGCAGCGGCGCGATGACGGAGGAATGTTCCGGAGCTGACTCTCCGTTAGTCTTATTAACTCGCCATGTCAGCAATATGGCCGTCACCATTTATGTGGATTAACCCGTCTCGTGGCGCCGTGACAACGGACCAGCGTCTCCATGGTGACAGGGCTGGTGATGTAAGCACGTGGTTCCCATTCAGATGAGCTGCAGCAGCAACTTTCATTCACCACGTGAATTAGACCTGGTCTGAGGTCTAAACCTGGTCCCAAAGACCTGGGCTGAGGTCTAGACCCAGACCTGAAGTCCAAACCTGGTCCTAACGACTTGACCTGGTCTGAGGTCTCGACCTGGTCATAAAGACCTGGTCTGAGGTCTAGACCTGATCCTAAAGTTTAGACCTGGTCCTGGTCTAAGGTCAAGATTTAGAGACAAATAAAAAAAAAATTATGAATTCACAAATAAATGTGATATTTCACCTAAAAACTGACAAATAGAAATAATGAAGAATGTCTTTTAATTCTTTGTTTTGGGTAAAATCAGCAAAATAAAGCTGATAAATGAGAATAAAATTATGGATTTAAATAATTAAGAAATGAGTGATAATGATGTAAAATTAAGGTAAATTAAACATACTCAGTTATTTTTTCCAGCGCTCACCCCAAAATTATTATTACTATTTGTTTTATTTTAATTGAGATGTCTATCAGGTCGCAGTGCAGATTCTGGATGCTGGATTTTGGATCTGTGCTGGTTTCGTATTTTATAAACTGTTGGAAATAAAAGCAGGAGGACGTGGGAACAGCGAGCATCTTGAAATCCTTAAAAGTGAATTTTCTGCCAACAATTAGACCAAACCCTGGAACTGATCCCAGCTTTGGACTGGAGGGTTTCACTCAGAAAACAAGAGAAGAGGTGTGTTCAGACCTTGGGTTGGTCTAGTCCTCAGGGGTTAATCTTGGTCCTGGTCCTGGTTCTGGTTCTGAGGGGTTCATTTGTGAGCAGAGGCCTCTTAATGAAGTGTTGCATGCAGAACTCCATTCACTTTTCTGTGATTTTTTCAGAAACACTGGCAAAAATGTATTTTTTAAATATTAGATATGCATTTTTTTTTTGGGGGGGGGACCTGTTCAAGATCCAAGAGACCAAGTCTGGTTCAGGACCAGGATCCAAGGCAGAGGGAGGCAGGAGGAGCTGATGACGTTCAGGTGAGCTTCGTAGCCGCCACCGACAGCCACGCCTCCCTGTCCCACCTGCGTAAGAAACCAGGACCAGGATCTGGAAGAGGACTAGGGTCAGGACCAGGACCAGGAGGAGGAAGATGAGAGAGTAGAGGTGGAGGACAGGAAGAGGAGGAGAAGGAGGAGTAAGACACACACACACACTAATGACCCCTGGCTCATGTTTATTTATGGGGGGGCTGACATGTTTATTGTGGCCCTTGGACCAGGAGCCGCTAGGGGCCACAGGTGCAGAGTTTTACATGAGGGGAGATTTACTGTATGGTCGCCATGGTGAGGGGAGGGGGCACTAACAGATACAGATCAGAGCTTCTGCACATTTTCATTTAGCATTTTATTTATTTTTCTTCAGAAAATTTTATTTAATTCTGAAGCTGTTTGTTGTTTTCATTATTATTATTATTATTATTATTACTCTTATTATTAAATTGTATATATTTATATCTTTCCAGGACTCAATGCAGCTGTATTATTTATAGATATATATTTCTATATTTCCAGGCTGATCTGTTTCCCTGCAGGGGACAGTCTGTCCTCCATCTGCAGTGTCCATCAGAGGACGTATCAGTAACACCAACCTGAGACAAACAGTAAAACATAACCTGCTGATGTATTTACACCAGGAGAACAAGAAGAAATATGTCCCTGCTGCTGAAGACGTCCACAGGAGACACAAACCTGATCCAGTCTCATGTTAGGAGTTATGACAGGAAATAGAGCCGATACGTCCAACAGGGTTTATGTCAAAACTGAGGAGACACAAAGACATGAGACAAGAGAAACAAAGACAAGAGACAAACAAAAGACTCAGGGTGTCCCCTAAACCTCAGACTTGCAGTAAATATGTAGCATGTAGCATGTAGCAAAGGCAGGTAGTACGTAGCATGTAGCAGGTCCCCTCCTCGCCCTCACCTCTACTCCTCCTCACCTCCCTCCATTCCTGCTCCTCACCTCTACTCCTCCTCACCTCCCTTCTTTCCTGCTCCTCACCTCTACTCCTCCTCACATCCCTCCATTCCTGCTCCTCACCTCTACTACTCCTCACCTCCCTCCATTCCTGCTCCTCACCTCTACTCCTCCTCACATCCCTCCATTCCTGCTCTTCACCTCTACTCCTCCTCACCTCCCTCCATTCCTGCTCTTCACCTCTACTCCTCCTCACCTCCCTCCATTCCTGCTCCTCACCTCTACTCCTCCTCACATCCCTCCATTCCTGCTCTTCACCTCTACTCCTCCTCACATCCCTCCATTCCTGCTCCTCACCTCTACTCCTCCTCACCTCCCTCCATTCCTGCTCCTCACCTCTACTCCTCCTCACATCCGTTCTTTCCTGCTCTTCACCTCTACTCCTCCTCACCTCCCTCCCCTCCTCCCCTCCTCCTTGTCTTCAACTCCCCCTCCCCCTCTCCCCACTCCACTTCACCTCACCTCCCTCCCTCCTCCTCCACCCCTCCCCTTCTCCTCCTCATCTCACTCTCCTCCCCCTCACCTCCTCCTCCTCTTCTCACCTCTCTCCCTCCCCTCCTCACCTCCCCCTCTCCTCCTCGCCCTCTACCTTTCTCCTCTCCTCCTCCCCTCCTCTCCTCACCTCCCCCTCCCTTCTCCTCCTTATCTCACTCTCCTCCCCCCTTTCTCTCTCCCCCTCTTTTTCTCTCTCCCACTCTCCTCACCTCCCTCCCTCCCTCCTCACAAACAGGCCTGTAGCCATGCCCTTTCCTCTTCAAACTAATTACCTCCTCTACCTTGTACCCTCCTCCCCTCAGGACCCCAACAACTGTCAGCCCAGTATTATTTTTGAAATTTAAACAATCATCTTACGTGCGGCGCCGCTAAGATCCTGGCCTTTTCGGCAGCTTCGACCTTCAGTAATTAATACCCCAGGGTCCATTATTGGCAAAGCCTTTATCCTCTGGGCCGAGGAGCCTCTAACCCGCTAATTACAGCCAAGCAGCTAATCTTCCAGCCGGCTGATTGACAGCTACACCTATTGTGCTAATTGCCTGTTGCAGACAACACCTGGTGAACCACGGCGCCGGGGGACAGCGCCGACAACGCTGGCGAGTCCTGGGGGACACCGTGCCGGTGTGTGTCTCCGAGTGTGTAGAGTCTACAAGAGTGTGAGTGAGAGGCAACATGTTGCTGATCAGGAAGATACAACACAGCAATATGATAACGTTTAGTTTAGTGTCTCTGAGAGGACACCTGAGAGTCCATTCTGTCTCTGAGAGGACACCTGAGAATCCATTCTGTCTCTGAGAGGACACCTGAGAGTCCATTCTGTCTCTGAGAGGACACCTGAGAATCCATTCTGTTTCTGAGAGGACACCTGAGAGTCCATTCTGTCTCTATAGACACCTGAGAGTCCATTCTGTCTCTGAGAGGACACCTGAGAGTCCATTCTGTCTCTGAGAAGACACCTGAGAATCCAGTCTGTCTCTGAGAGGACACCTGAGAGTCCATTCTGTCTCTGAGAAGACACCTGAGAATCCAGTCTGTCTCTGAGAGGACACCTGAAAGTCCATTCTGTCTCTGAGAGGACACCTGAGAGTCCATTCTGTCTCTGAGAGGACACCTGAGAGTCCATTCTGTCTCTGAGAAGACACCTGAGAGTCCATTCTGTCTCTGAGGGGACACCTGAGAGTCCATTCTGTCTCTGAGAGGACACCTGAGAGTCCATTCTGTCTCTATAGATACCTGAGAGTCCATTCTGTCTCTGAGAGGACACCTGAGAATCCATTCTGTCTCTGAGAGCACACCTGAGAATCCATTCTGTCTCTATAGCTACCTGAGAGTCCATTCTCTCTCTGAGAGGACACCTGAGAGTCCATTCTGTCTCTATAGACACCTGAGAGTCCATTCTGTCTTTATAGACACCTGAGAGTCCATTCTGTCTCTGAGAGGACACCTGAGAGTCCATTCTGTCTCTATAGATACCTGAGAGTCCATTTTGTCTCAGAGAGGACACCTGAGAGTCCATTCTGTCTCTATAGATACCTGAGAGACCATTCTGTCTCTGAGAGGACACCCGAGAGTCCATTCTGTCTCAAAAGGCACCTGAGAGTCTACTTTGTCTCTGAGAGGACACCTGAGAGCCCATTCTGTCTCTATAGACACCTGAGAGTCCATTCTGTCTCTGAGAGGACACCTGAGAGTCCATTCTGTCTCAAAAGACATCTGAGAGTCCAGTCTGTCTCTGAGAGGACACCTGAGAGTCCATTCTGTCTCAAAAGACACCTGAGAGTCTACTCTGTCTCTGAGAGGACACCTGAGAGTCCAGTCTGTCTCTACAGACACCTGAGAAACCATTCTGTCTCTGAGAGGACACCTGAGAGTCCAATCTGTCTCTATAGACACCTGAGAGTCCATTCTGTCTCTGTCTTTTGTCCCTTGGTGGACAGTTCTTTGAGTCCTCAGTGTGATGTTGTGTTAAAGGTTGATCAGTTATCTTTCGCACTTCCTGTTTGTTTGTTTGTTTGTATATTAAAGGTCAGTGCAGTCCGCTCGTTGCCGTGACGTCCTCGTCCTGGTGAGAATAAGTGTCAGTGATGTCTGACAGACCAGGACTGATGTGGTCTGGGACCGTCCATCAGTCCTCTTCAGTGTGACAGGCTGGTGGGGGGGAAAGGCCAGCGCTCTGAGGCTCGGCGTGGGGCCGCAGGCGACAAGATGGACGCCGCCCGTCTTCACACGGTGAGAGGTCGCCTCCCGGTCTGACGGGACGCCAAGCGCCGGCGTGTAGTGTCACCCCCACGGCTCCTGACCTCAGCCTGATCGATTGATCTGAATAACATGATGGAGTGATTAACATAAAGGGGCTGAACAGAGGGACCTGAACAGGGCCCAGGGGCCCCGAGAGGCCGGACCTCACAGCAGGAGGCACCGCCACGGATCAGAGAGTCACAACATCCATCTGGAGCCTCTGCTGCTGCCGACTGTCATTATTATCATTATTATTATTATTGTTACAACACATCCAGGCCAGAAACAACAGACATTATTATAATATCATTGTTGAAAATATTTTAATTTCTGCCGACTACAATTATTATTGTTATTATTATTATTATGACTGAAAAAAATGAAAATAATTCAATTAAAAAATAATTTCACAAAAATGCCAGAGCCATAGATAGTTCATCATCTCATTAGAACGGTGCAAAGTGAAGCTCTGTGATTGGCTGTTTGTCAGTGAAGTGCACCCTGGGAGTCGTAGTCCTTCCCCAATTTGTCTCCACAGATTTCTCTTAACTTTTTTTATTTTTTGAAGCAGGAGAGTTTTTACATCCATTGTGTGTGTGTGTGTGTGTTGTGTGTGAACATGTGTGTGTGCTCAGGTTCCTGACCGCTGGTCTGCAGAGTGTGATGGCGGCTCATTCATCACTGTGGTTGAACAGAGATGATTAATCTGCTGCTGGAGCTTCACAGCTGTGAGGAGGAGACCCATGGGGGGCGCTGTGGAGCTGCTGGGGGGAGGGGGGGGTTGCTTAATGTGTGTGTGTGTGTGTGTGTGTCCATGCAGAGTGCCCGTGTTAGCATGTTAGCCTGTTAGCTCTATGGGTGCTAATGGTAAAAATATTGAATCTATTGTGTGTGTGTGTCCTCCAGGTGTTGACATTTTTCCAGGAGTTTCCATCTTTACGACCCACTTCCTCGTCGCCAGGCAGCGCTCTCACCCCCGGGGCTTCTGGGTAGCGACTCACGGCCGTTAAACGAACCAAATGGAGCAGAAAAGTCGGCGGAGGGGAACGCGGCATCACTTCCTGCCTGCATCAGCTCCCCGCCGTCAGCTTTAACGCTTCGCTAAAATGAAGCGTTCCTCAGCGGGATCGTGCCTGCTTCCTGTTAGCATCTCTGGAGGCTAACAGCCGTCGGTGCCTCAGTTTCGGGCTGAAACGCTGAAACAGTTATGGGATGTATCGGGATGAGGGCCATGTGTTAATGAGTGCTTGGTTTGTGACCAAATACCTGTAGAAATAAAATAATATGATCATGTTAGCATGCTAAGCTAATTTCATTAACGTCATTAAATCAGATAAATGATGCCAAAATAAAGTGCTCTGTTATTTAATTTAGGTGTTTTCGTTGATGTGAGGCTTTTAGCGTACATGCTAATACATGCTAAATGGGAAATTCATCTGCTACAGCAGCTTACACAAATTATGTGAAGAAAAACAATAAAATAAATATAATAAAAAATAGAAAAATTAATAATAAAATACATCTCTACACTCTGTACTAAAATAAATAGATTTTTTTAGAATAGATTTTTTTAGATAATTAAATACAGTTCTTAGAATTATAAGTTATGAGGTATAAAAATAGACATAGAATGAAAACAGTGGAAGTTTGCAAATTAGTTATTGATGTGTAATGATACTGTATATATATATATATATATATATATATATGAACAAAGGAGGATCTGGTCCGATTCTTATCATTTCCTGTTTTATTTTGTAGTAAGCATGTTTCTTCTCATTTCAGATTGCTCTACTTCCTGTCCTCGTCTGCTACTCTAGTGATTTAGTGTCAGTTTTTGAGTTATTGCTCATAGTTTTTATTTATAGTAGTTTTTCGAAGATATTTCCATCATTCCAGCAGCAAAGTGGACACAGCATAAGAGCGTATAAAAATAAGATTTTAATAATTATTAAAGTGATTTTGGATTTTGTGATCATAAACCTGTTATTAATTCTCTTCACTGTGAATTTCAATTGTCAAAAACATAAATAAATACATACAATGGCATGACTTTCCCCATTACCTATTTTTTTTTTTTTAGTTTTTAGTTTTTTGTTTGTCGTGAACTCAGATGTTGTTGTTGTATTTGTGTTTAGAGGATGCAGCTCGTCATGACGACGCGAGGTGGAGATGGAGATGGAGGAGGAAGAGGACGGTTTCCCTCGGCGAAAGAAGGTCATGTCTGGACCCCCGAGCGCACAAACAAACACACACACACACACACACACACACACACACACACACACACACAAACGAACACGCACAGAGACGTAGAGTGGACCTGAGCAGAGCTGTGGACGATCCTCTGAGGACTCTTCATGCATTATGCAGACTCAGAGTTTGACCGCTGGCCTGCAGCTGATTGGCCGTCTCGGGGTCGGGGGGGAGGAGGGTTTGTAGGTGGAGGTGTGAACGGCCATCTCCACCAGCCTGCAGACACACACACACACACACACACACACACTCAGATCGATGCTGCTGCAGGATTATCGGACCGCATCGACTCGGTTTTGCTTCCTTTGTTTTTCACGCCGGGACGAAGATGAAGAGATGAAAACCCTCAAATCTGTTGTTTGTGTTTCTCTCATCTACTCGGCGCCCCCTGGAGGCCGACGCTGGACCGCACCACTGCGTAACATGGAGCTGATTATTTATTTTATTTATTACAATCTAACACACACAACACTGCTTTTATATATATAAACCCACAACAGAAATGTTGACCTGTTGGTGGTGCTTTTATTGTGAAAATATGCACTTAATTACAAACTTCAACGACAAAATATAAAAATAAATTCAGAGAAACCTGAAAAAAAAAAAGAATTTACTAAATGGATGAATTTAAGTTTTAGTACATGAGCGATACAAACAGGTTGTAAAACTCAAATATGCTATTCCTGTGGTTATTTTCCTTATCCCGTGTTGTTATTATTGATCATATCGATGATTGAAACACAGTTTAGGTTCTGCGCTGTGAGACAGAATCAGCTTTATCGGTGTTTATCTAGTCAGCTAAATAAATAAAACATAAAGAACATCAGTGAGCTGCAAAAACCACAATACCAGAAATATAAAAGATGAATAAATAATAACTGAAATCCTAAAGTAAGAATATTTGTGATTAAAAGGAGGGAAAATAAAATATAAACAATATCTTAGTAGTCTGTTTTCATTTGTTATTCTGTAGAGTGACTTTTCAGAGAAGTGCTTCATAATAAAAGTATTATTTTTATTATTATGAGTTGCAATTTTTTTTACAAATATTAAAAATGTCAGTAATACATCATAAAAAACAGAAAAGAGCTTCTTAAATAAAATGTGTTATAATAATAATAATAATAATAATAATTAGCATTATTATTAGTAGTAGTAGTAGTAAAAATATTACACAAATATTATAAATGGTTAATCAGTAATAATTCAAATCATCAAGAAAAAAACAGGAAAGTGCTTTATAAAATAATATTATTATTATTATTATTAGTTGCAAAACCGCAATACCAGAAATATGAAAAGCAATGTTAGCAATATTATAAATGGTTAATATGACTGAGTCTCTTTTACAGGCGTGCTGCCATGATTTATTCAGATGACAGAGCTTCCTCCTGTCCGGAGGTTTTAGTCACTGGCTGCTAATGTCACATTCCTTTACTCTGCTGCTGATAAATGAGCCAGACAGGCAGTAAAAAATAGATCAAAACCTCTGGGATGAGAACAAGGAGGAAGGAGGCCGTTAAATCACTGCCAGGCCTCGGAAAATGCCACCCATTATTTCAGCGCTCGGGCTAATCAAAGCTTCCAGAGTGATTAGAGAGGAGGCGCAGCGAGAGAGGAGGCGCAGCAGCAGCTCCTCCTCCTCCTCCTCCATCATCACAGGAAGAATTATTACTCTGCAAATATGGAGTTTAGCAATTAGCTCAAAGAGATGCTCCAGAGTCAGATAGAGCAGGAAGTCAGGCTACAAAATAAGAGGACTTTCTTTTTATTAAAGACAAGTTTATTTTGAGTCAAAATGTTCCTGCTCAAGTCAGAATAATTAGAGAAATAATAATAAATAATAATAAATAATGTCTTTCAAAACTTATAAAAAAAACTTCTTAAATAATATGTACATTTTTTTTATAAATAAAAATGATCACACCCAGGGTTAAACTTATGAGGTAATATGTAAGAAAATGTTTTTTAAAATAAAAATATTGGTTGCTGGGTCAAAACAATGATATAATACACTAGGCAAAAACTGTTTATTCAAATAAAAAACGTATAAAATGTCAGGAAAAAATAACAATGATCAGAAGCTGGGTAAAATTGTGTTAGATTTTTTCCAAATTAAAATAAAAAAAATGCTATTGTCAATAACAAAGTATTTTAAAAATAAAAGCTAAAGTCTAGGTATTTTTCAATGTTAAAATCATTATTATTACTAGTAATTAAAAGCTACAATAAGTGTTTACATGTGATGTGAGAAGAATCTGGACAGTCAAATAAACATCATTAGAGACTTTGTTTGCTTTTGTTTTGTTGATATATTTTGACCACATAAAGTCATTGTTTTTCTTTTCATTTCAGAAAACACCTGAATTATTTACAGTGTGGGTCGACTCTAAACCTGAGGCTCAAAATTGTTTTCCTCTTTGACTTAAAATATTCTCTTATTTATTTTTTAAATTGGTCTTGATTTCTGTGACTCAGTACATAAACAACTGTTGTTCTGGAGTTTAGGGGCCCAAAAATGACCTATTAAAGAAAATGACTCACTTTGAGGACTCTGCAGTAAGTGACTCATTAAAGAGAATAACTAATAATAATCATAAATTATACTATTAGGCCAGACTTCCCTGACTTTTGAGGTCCTGATTCATCCTCTGCAGACCATGCATACATTTCCACTATGATAGAAATACATTTGTTGAGGTGTTTGACTGTGAACCGACACAAAGAGCTGCTACAGTGAGTGAGAAGCCAGATGGAAAGCAGAGGATATTAAAGCTTAAAGACTCATTCTGGGCTGTAAAGGAGCTTTTCAGGTCTGGCCTTGAACAGCCTGCTGATGGAGGCTCAGAGATGTGGACCGGTCCAGGTCATTATCATGGGCAGCCTCCTCTCAGAGATGAGAGAGTCGGCTCTCACTTCCCCCTCGATGGCAATTAGCCGATGTGATGGGATGAACTTCACTGTTTTAGCCACGAGCGAAGAAACTCTGCTGTCAGGCTGCAGCTGACGACCAGAACAGAGAGGAATCCGATAAATCTGCAGCTCAGCTCCACGTAATCCAGTCTGAGAGGCCAGCTACCTGTACTGCAGTACAAGTAGTACAAGTAGTACAGGTACCATCTGCTGCAGTACAAGTAGTACAAGTAGTACAGGTACCATCTGCTGCAGTACAAGTAGTACAAGTAGTACAGGTACCATCTGCTGCAGTACAAGTAGTACAAGTAGTACAGGTACCATCTGCTGCAGTACAAGTAGTACAAGTAGTACAGGTACCATCTGCTGCAGTACAAGTAGTACAAGTACCTGTACTGCAGTACAAGTAGTACAAGTAGTACAGGTACCATCTGCTGCAGTACAAGTAGTACAAGTAGTACAGGTACCATCTGCTGCAGTACAAGTAGTACAAGTAGTACAGGTACCATCTGCTGCAGTACAAGTAGTACAGGTACCATCTGCTGCAGTACAAGTAGTACAGGTACCATCTGCTGCAGTACAAGTAGTACAAGTAGTACAGGTACCATCTGCTGCAGTACAAGTAGTACAAGTAGTACAGGTACCATCTGCTGCAGTACAAGTAGTACAAGTAGTACAGGTACCATCTGCTGCAGTACAAGTAGTACAAGTAGTACAGGTACCATCTGCTGCAGTACAAGTAGTACAAGTAGTACAGGTACCATCTGCTGCAGTACAAGTAGTACAGGTACCTGTACTGCAGTACAAGTAGTACAAGTAGTACAGGTACCATCTGCTGCAGTACAAGTAATACAAGTAGTACAGGTACCATCTGCTGCAGTACAAGTAGTACAGGTACCTGTACTGCAGTACAAGTAGTACAAGTAGTACAGGTACCATCTGCTGCAGTACAAGTAGTACAAGTAGTACAGGTACCATCTGCTGCAGTACAAGTAGTACAGGTACCTGTACTGCAGTACAAGTAGTACAAGTAGTACAGGTACCATCTGCTGCAGTACAAGTAGTACAAGTAGTACAGGTACCATCTGCTGCAGTACAAGTAGTACAAGTAGTACAGCTACCATCTGCTGCAGTACAAGTAGTACAGGTACCTGTACTGCAGTACAAGTAGTACAAATAGTACAGGTACCATCTGCTGCAGTACAAGTAGTACAGGTACCTGTACTGCAGTACAAGTAGTACAAATAGTACAGGTACCATCTGCTGCAGTACAAGTAGTACAGGTACCTGTACTGCAGTACAAAGTAGTACAAGTAGTACAGGTACCATCTGCTGCAGTACAAGTAGTACAGGTACCTGTACTGCAGTACAAGTAGTACAAATAGTACAGGTACCATCTGCTGCAGTACAAGTAGTACAGGTACCTGTACTGCAGTACAAGTAGTACAAGTAGTACAGGTACCATCTGCTGCAGTACAAGTAGTACAAGTAGTACAGGTACCTGTACTGCAGTACAAGTAGTACAAGTAGTACAGCTACCATCTGCTGCAGTACAAGTAGTACAGGTACCTGTACTGCAGTACAAGTAGTACAAGTAGTACAGGTACCTGTACTGCAGTACAAGTAATACAGCTACCTGTACTGCAGTACAAGTAGTACTGCAGTACAAGTAGTACAGGTACCATCTGCTGCAGTACAAGTAGTACAAGTAGTACAGGTACCATCTGCTGCAGTACAAGTAGTACAAGTAGTACAGGTACCATCTGCTGCAGTACAAGTAGTACAGGTACCTGTACTGCAGTACAAGTAGTACAAGTAGTACAGGTACCATCTGCTGCAGTACAAGTAGTACAAGTAGTACAGGTACCATCTGCTGCAGTACAAGTAGTACAGGTACCTGTACTGCAGTACAAGTAGTACAAGTAGTACAGGTACCATCTGCTGCAGTACAAGTAGTACAAGTAGTACAGGTACCATCTGCTGCAGTACAAGTAGTACAGGTACCTGTACTGCAGTACAAGTAGTACAAGTAGTACAGGTACCATCTGCTGCAGTACAAGTAGTACAAGTAGTACAGGTACCATCTGCTGCAGTACAAGTAGTACAAGTAGTACAGCTACCATCTGCTGCAGTACAAGTAGTACAGGTACCTGTACTGCAGTACAAGTAGTACAAATAGTACAGGTACCATCTGCTGCAGTACAAGTAGTACAGGTACCTGTACTGCAGTACAAGTAGTACAAGTAGTACAGGTACCATCTGCTGCAGTACAAGTAGTACAGGTACCTGTACTGCAGTACAAGTAGTACAAATAGTACAGGTACCATCTGCTGCAGTACAAGTAGTACAGGTACCTGTACTGCAGTACAAGTAGTACAAGTAGTACAGGTACCATCTGCTGCAGTACAAGTAGTACAAGTAGTACAGGTACCTGTACTGCAGTACAAGTAGTACAAGTAGTACAGCTACCATCTGCTGCAGTACAAGTAGTACAGGTACCTGTACTGCAGTACAAGTAGTACAAGTAGTACAGGTACCTGTACTGCAGTACAATAATACAGCTACCTGTACTGCATTACAAGTATTACAAGTAGTACAGGTACCATCTGCTGCAGTACAAGTAGTACAAGTAGTACAGGTACCATCTGCTGCAGTACAAGTAGTACAAGTAGTACAGGTACCATCTGCTGCAGTACAAGTAGTACAGGTACCTGTACTGCAGTACAAGTAGTACAAGTAGTACAGGTACCATCTGCTGCAGTACAAGTAGTACAAGTAGTACAGGTACCATCTGCTGCAGTACAAGTAGTACAGGTACCTGTACTGCAGTACAAGTAGTACAAGTAGTACAGGTACCATCTGCTGCAGTACAAGTAGTACAAGTAGTACAGGTACCATCTGCTGCAGTACAAGTAGTACAAGTAGTACAGCTACCATCTGCTGCAGTACAAGTAGTACAGGTACCTGTACTGCAGTACAAGTAGTACAAGTAGTACAGGTACCATCTGCTGCAGTACAAGTAGTACAAGTAGTACAGCTACCATCTG
The DNA here is from genome assembly GCA_029721515.1 of Synanceia verrucosa. Classification (NCBI taxonomy): domain Eukaryota; kingdom Metazoa; phylum Chordata; class Actinopteri; order Perciformes; family Synanceiidae; genus Synanceia; species Synanceia verrucosa. The sequence continues at coordinate 2,133,137 of CM056553.1, forward strand.
CTGCAGTACAAGTAGTACAGGTACCTGTACTGCAGTACAAGTAGTACAAGTAGTACAGGTACCATCTGCTGCAGTACAAGTAGTACAAGTAGTACAGGTACCTGTACTGCAGTACAAGTAGTACAAGTAGTACAGGTACCATCTGCTGCAGTACAAGTAGTACAGCTACCATCTGCTGCAGTACAAGTAGTACAGGTACCTGTACTGCAGTACAAGTAGTACAAGTAGTACAGGTACCTGTACTGCAGTACAAGTAATACAGCTACCTGTACTGCAGTACAAGTAGTACTGCAGTACAAGTAGTACAGGTACCATCTGCTGCAGTACAAGTAGTACAGGTACCTGTACTGCAGTACAAGTAGTAGAAGTAGTACAGGTACCTGTACTGCAGTACAAGTAGTAGAAGTAGTACAGGTACCTGTACTGCAGTACAAGTAGTAGAAGTAGTACAGGTACCTGTACTGCAGTACAAGTAGTAGAAGTAGTACAGGTACCCTGTGCTGCAGTACATAAAAGTATTGAGCGGCCTGCAGTTCTTGTTTCCTCCAAAGAGTCAAACTTAATAAAAATAAATCTGATCAATCACATGTTTTTTCTGAACCATCTGGAGTCGACATAAATGTCTTTCATCATTTCTGTCATCCTGTTGGACATAAACACCGAGATGACGATCAGATCTCATCATGGACAGACAAACATGTACTCAGAGTATTTCCTCTCTAATATTCTTTCACTCACAACAGCTGAAAAAATAATCCATTAATCAAGTCGTTTAATAATGGTAAGAACATTAATGTCTGAGTGATATGGTTGGACCAAACTAACGCTGTGAAGGCTACTGTCTCTGGGCTGTTGCGACGGCATTTCTCACTGTTTTTAATTATTAATTCCTCAGTTTTCTCTCCTCTGGTGTCTCGATGTGGAAACTGAAGGTCACGGCAGGAAGACGTGGACTTTGAGTTTTTCCTCGGCGCTCAGAGGAAATTCTCCGAGCAGCGAGCTGCCAATAAGTCGTCCATTATTCAGGCGTCAGCTGAGGGAGCTGCTGCCAGAAAACACCGTCTGAGCCTGGAAGTTTCCAGTGCAGCTCTGCCGGGGATAAAACAGCTGATAATGAAAGACATGCAGTCTGTTTGTAGATGGCAGGGATCATTAATACTGATCAGTGATCAGCTAAAAACTTGACACAACAACAACAACAATATGGTTTGTTTAACCGGTAAAAAGGAATCAGGGGTGCCTTTCCCAAAACGTTCAGTGCCAACTTCCTTAGCTACTTCCTAACTTCGAACGATGGATCTATGACTCGAGTGTTTCCCAAAAGTTTAGCTGGAACGATGCATCGGAAAGTTGTGTCGTTCAAAAGAATAGCATGGAGCTGTCATTGAAGGTTCGTTCAGGTGACGTCACGTCTTCTTCTTCTTCTTTTTGGGGCTTGAAATGTCAGGATTGGGCACCCTGTGATCCATGATCCCCCTACAGCATGAATGATGTCACTTTAACTTTCACCTCATAGTTGAGCTGGAAAGACGCAAGATATGTTTTAATAACAAATGTTTGTGTAGCCCTAAAAGTTTCAAATTACAACTTTGATAGACTACTATTGAATAATTGTATTAAATAGAATAAGTCATCATTAAAGCACTCCATTGAATAAGGTAGTGTAACGTACGCTACTGCACCAGAAATTATGCAGGAAACGGTGGGGAAGTTTGCTGCAGTTAAACCATGATAACCATGACATTTTGTTTTATCATGTTTAGGTTTGTTTATTTGTGTGACCAACAACTGATGAACAAGTGATGTTAAAGCTTCACAAATATTGTCTGTCTGTTTCTGTTAAGTTCACCATTTTAGTCTTGGCCCTGCATGTTGTCCTGTCTCTTCCTGTTTTATTTTGAAAGTCACCCTGTCTCCCTCTTGTTTCAGATCCCTTGACCCCTACCTCCTGTGTCTTCCCCTGTCTGTGATTGTGAAACCCCGCCCTAATTGTCTCCACCTGTGTTCCCTACCTCGTGTATAAATAGTCCTATATCATTTGTTTGTTCGTGGGAAGATCGTCTTGTCCAGTGACGTAGAGAACATGATCATGTTGACGAATATTTCCCAAAGTTGCTAAAGATGTCACACGGCTTGATGGAAATGAAGCTACGTGTCTGTCGTTGACACGTTTTCAGCAACAAATGCATGCGAGTTCTCTCCGAACGCTCAAAACATCTGGAAACTGGTGTTCGGGCGATGCAAGTTCAAACTAACGTCCTTCCAACTTACATAGTACGACAGTAGTTGGAGATGTTTGGGAAACACTCGGAAAGGGGAAGTCTGGTTGTTTGGTAATACTACGCACTACCATGCTAACTTCAGTCGTTATTTGGGAAACACACCCCTGCTAAAGACTTGACACAACAACAACAACAACAATATGGTTTGTTTAACTCTGTGAGGCAGAGGAGAGGGCAGGTGGAGGTGAGCAGCAGGTAAGTGATGTCAGGTGTTCATCGTTAGCATTAATTAGCCACAGAGGCTAATCTGAAGAGCAGATTACAGGACAGGACAGGAAATTAGGAAAAAAAATAATAGAAATAATATTTTAAATAAATGAATTCATAAGATTATATTCACATTGTATATATAAATATGTATTACAGTAAGTACTTTCCTTGTGATTGGTCATTCTTCCTCCTCCTCTTTCACCTCCCTCTTCTCTCTCCTCTCTCCCCTCCTCCTCCTCTCCCTCCTCTCTCTCCTCCTCCTGCTCCTCTCCTCCTGCTCCTCTCCTCCTCTCTCTCCTTTACTTTACTTAAGTACTTCTTTCCTGCTACTTTATATTTCTATTGCATAAGTGAAATGTTTTATTTTTTGTTCTTTCCCTCTCTGTAGCTAGCAGTTAGCTTAGCTTAGCATAAAGACTGGAAACAAATGGGAACTGCTAGCCTGGAAATATCCAAGCATGTTTTAGCAGTTAGCCCAGAGCCATGCTAGCAGTTTCTCTCTGTTTCCAGTCTTTATGCTAAGCTAGGCTAAGCTAAGATTACCACTGCTGCACTTAGTTTTAACTGCTCTTTATTTACAGTTAATGTTTCCTAAAAATAACCCGTTTAAATGATTTAAATTGCGTGGTGACATTAGCTTCTTCCCTGCAGGCACAGAAAAGTTATTTATTACAAAGATAATTAAGTTTTTAATTTTTTTGTCCTGGACTTGTCAGAGTGTTTAATAATATAAACAGGAAGTGGTGTAATTGGATCTGGCAAATTGTCTCCTTGATGGATTTCATCATGACAGATGTGTTTCTGACGAGCAGCTTTTTTATGAATCATTAAAACTCAGAGCCACTATTTATCCTTCTGGCTGCTCCAAGCCTCCAATTTGTTCTGAGTTACTGGACCGCTCCCCAAAACTCCCCTGTGATGGAGCAGGAAGTGTTCGCGACATGATTTATAGATGTTAATTGTGCTGTTCAAGAACTCCACAATGGAGTGCAGGAGAAGGAGGAGGAGGAGGAGGAGGTGCACATCTGGAGAAGTCATCATGGCTGAAGCCAAGTTTCAGTCCTGAGAGGAAAGTAAAGCAGAGCTGCTCTCTGGAGAAAACTGCATGTTTCCTCTATCAGAGCAGGACCTGGACCCCCTCTGATCCAGAACCTGGACCAGGTCCCTCTCGGTCCAGGACTCTGGTTCCTCCTGAGATGACCCCTGGTCCACATCAGGTCCAGGTCTGCAGGAGCTCCATGTCCTCAGAGCCAATAATCAGCTAACTAACAAGACATGATGGTGTTTGATATTAGAGCAGGAGAGGAGGAGGAGCAAGAGGAGGTGAAACTCTTTGTGTCTCCTCATGCAGTGCACCTCCTGCAGCTCCTCCATCATTTCAACTAAACCTGAAGGGAAGTTCAAGAAAATCTGTTCAAGTCCAGAGAAAAGTTTAAGATCCTCTCCTCCTCTTCCTCCTCCCCTTACTCCTCCTCCTCCACAAAATACATTTTATTAACCCTTAATTTAAACAAACCATAGACTTCTAGTTGATTTTATTGAATTTCAAACCAAATATTTGTTTGTTGTTGTTGTTGTTTGTTTGTTTCATAAATTTGTCTTTCATTTGTCATATGAGATGAATCTAATAATTTTAGGTATTTAATAGTATATTAATAGTATTAAGGTTTTTATTTATTTATGACACATTGCTGCACCAAAAAAAAATCATTTATATTTATATGATATTATTTTATGGTTTAAGGCATAAAACGTCTTTAATTTCCACCAGAAACTAAAACACAGCAGATAATCCATTAAATATTATAATTAACATCCATTTATTAGGAGACTTTTGTTTATCGAGTTGATAAAATCTGTCAGTAAGATATTTAGTCATAAAAATATTTAATAATACTGCATAAAAAACTGCAAAGTACTTTTATTGTCATAAAACAAGGAAACAAATATTGAATTTTTATTGTAATGAAACAGGTTTTTAGAAAGTATCAGTATGTTATAATAACATCCGTGCTGAGAGAAACACTTCCTGTTGAAGATTAATTGTCAAAGTGATTTAATAAAGAGAAAAATGTAAAGTTAAAGAAATCTGCGTTAATCTGCTTCATATTCCAGGAGTTCTGTTTTCAGAGACAATAACGATAAATCCTGCCTTCATAAAGTCGTGCCCCGTCAGAATAAAGTTCACATCAGATCCATGTGTTTGTGTCGCAGAGTTTAAACTAAATTAGCATAAAGTCACACATGTTAGCGAGCTAGCGTTGCCGCCAGGGGATTCTCCCACTCATGTCCCGCTCCAAAGGATTGTGGGAAGCTTGAGGATGATAAATGTACTTTTTTCTTGCTCTTCTCCTCTCCTGGTGTATTTTCCTTCCTCTCAACATGTTTCCCGTCGAGCGGCGGAACAGATGGCTGAACGTGTAGCTGACCTAAAATACATGCCTCCTCTGGGAGATGTTTCCAGCTCTCAACATGGCCGACGCTCCTCCTATAAGCGCCGACTGGTTGAAGAGACAAAAACCTCAACCTGAAGCACAAATATATATCTATATAAATACACCTGTATAAATATATCTACACATGTGGAATAAATGTGGAGGCTGGTCCAGCTGTTTACTCTAAATCTATACTGTTTATTATTTACACATTAGACTAAACTGAGAGCTGGGTGCTTTAAACTGTCTCCGTTTAACTCACATCATTAGATCTTTATTATATATTATTGTTATTATCGAGTAATGATTCAACGCCTGACAGACGGTGACAGAACAATATATAACAATATAACAAGAGCAGCAAGAGTGGAACAAAGCCAATATATAAAAAATACAATTAAATAAATAAAAAACAAAGCAAAATAAAAGAAAATTATATAATATAAAATATAATAAAAAATGAATATGAAATTGTGCTATAATATATTAATGTAAAATAAGTCATATTATGTTATTTCAAATGTTAATTGATAAAATAATGCATAAAATAAAACAAAAAATAGAATAAAATGAAGCAAGTGTGAACAAAGTGCAGAAAAAAATATGAATATTGCACATTACCAATGAAAATTAAGTGTTGCTTGAATGATGAATGTTAGTATTGCATATTTAGAGTCAGATTTAGATTTAATTATATTTGAGTTTTGGTTTTTGGTGCAATAAAGTCATGAAACACAGACTTTCATCAAAAGACGCTTCAGGAGTGAGTTTACCCCAAACTGTCTTTACCTGAACCTAACTGAGTAGTTTTGCTGCCTAAACCTAACCACAGATTCTTATTTTGAAAAGAATGGAGTTTAAACCGATGTTGGACGTTCGTAATTATAAAACTTTAGTTAGATATTTAATGTTGCCTGAGGACATGTGGAAAAACAACATTAATGCAGTTAAAAACATCTAACCAAACAGCGGTTAGATAATCCATTAACCGTTCTGAGCTGAACCCACATCAGAGATCTGGTCGACCTCCATTGAACCTGACCTCCACCGCCGCCGCCGCCGCTAACAGGAAGGGGGTAATGTCCCCAAGATGTCGCCGACAAAGACAAAGACAAAGACGAGGAGGAGGAGGGGGAGGTCTGGACATCCTCCCATCACCTCTGAGTGAGGCAACAATTGATCGCTGTGTGAACTCATGTGACCAGGAAGCAAATGGCGTGATTTACGACGTGGTTGAAGGCGGCGTTTGGCAGATATGACAGTGATTATCGTCTGGAAGGCGATGACGCAACACAACTTTTGTTTAGAGTCAAACTGAACGTAATGAGGACAGTCATTCATTTTGTAAAAGGATAAAAGTGTGAGATGTTTCATGGGTGAATGATACGAATTATTACAGGCTTTCTTAATAATTAAGATTGGAATGAATGAATGAATGAGTCTGTTATATATATGTTCTTTTTTTTTCCTTCAATAGGAATTATTCTAATCAAGAATAAACAGCCACAGTTTGTTTAATTTCCAGTAAAGATCTTTGGGTTAAGATAAGTCAACAAGTTAACAACTGAACTTTAGTTCAAGGCATAGCATAAAAAATGGACGTAACGTAAACCAGGGATGTAAATACAGATGTCAACATGTGTTATTTAACATTAGCACCAGCAGGAATATAAATTAGATACATAACATTAGCTACAGACGCTAAGTTAGCTACAGATGCAACAAATCAAATAAGTATAGACTTGAACATCATGTGAAACACATCTGTTTTTAAAATGTAATAACTGTACAGTCAGTACATAAAGAGAACATGCAGTGTGCAGAGAGAGAGGGAATGATATTATGGGATGTTTGAAAGCCTGGTTGAAATGTGTCAGCTGCAGCTTTTCTGCTGTTTCAGGTTAAATTCCTCCAACAGTTCATTGCTAACATGTGAGTGAAGGATGTGAAATATTTCCTCCATGTTGGCGTAGCGTCAGACCGCCGCAGGAAACCCTCACACTTAACCAAAATGGAGATCCATATTTATTTTTCCACTTGTAAGTGAAGTGCTACACGTTTTACAGCTGGAAGTTTCCTGCTTCCTGGGATATTTAGTGAGAGCTGGCGAGTCCACCGGCCAGACGCTGCCAGCTCCGTCTCTCTGGATTTCACATTACGATCGCCCACCGAGAGCCAGAATAAAAAGTAAAACCTGAATAACCTTCAGCTGCTGACAGACGCCCGGACACGCCTCCTCGCTCACTCCCAGGTTATTATCTCATCAAAAGTCGAGTCATTACTGAAGCAGGACTGCAGTCAGAGAGGAAAGAAAAACATCCAGCAGCTTCAGCCGTATATAGAGGAATATTAATGCCAAGTGCTTCAGCAGTTACTGTTGTCCTAACCGTTCAGAAATGAGGAGTTCCGTCACGTCTTTACATGTGTGAAGTTTGTGGTAAAAGTTATGAAATGGCAGCAGTGGTTAGGTTTAGGCAGAAAATACACATCACAGTTTGGATTAAAATAAGTGTTTACAACATGACATGATGTAACGTTAGCTCTGGACGCAAAGTTAGCTACAAACGCAAAGTTAGTTCCAAACATATTGTCAACTATGAACACAGAGTTAGTTACAAACGCAAAGTTAGCTATGAACGCAAAGTTAGTTCCAAACATATCGTCAGTTATGAACACGAAAGTTAGTTATAAACATAAAGTTAGCTATGAACGCAAAGTTAGTTCCAAACATATCGTCAGTTATGAACACGAAAGTTAGTTATAAACATAAAGTTAGCTATGAATGCAAAGTTAGTTCCAAACATATCGTCAGTTACGAACACAAAAGTTAGTTATAAACATAAAGTTAGCTATGAATGCAAAGTTAGTTATAAACGTAAAGTTAGCTATGAACGCAAAGTTAGTTCCAAACATATCGTCAGTTACGAACACGAAAGTTAGTTATAAACATAAAGTTAGCTATGAATGCAAAGTTAGTTATAAACGTAAAGTTAGCTATGAACGCAAAGTTAGCTAGGAAGGCAAAGTTGGCTACACATGTAAAGTGAACTACAAATGCAAAGTTAGCTCCGATTAAAAAGTTACTAGTGGATGTCATTTAAACAATGGACGTAACATCAGCTCCGTACGTAGCTTTGTCAGTCAAGCTACAGATGTAACATTAGCTACAGATATGACTCAAGCTACGAACGAAATGTAAACTATTGACTTACAGATGTAACTTCAGCTGTGAACAAAATTTGACCTTCTTATCTAATGAAAACTACTAACATAACATTAGCGACAAACATAATGTTAGCTCTGGACACAATAATCATGGACCTAAGGTGACAAAGATGGATTTTATTTCTGTGATCATTCATGTTTTTTTGGGGGGGACAGACTCGATCCTCAATACTTTCCTCCTCACACATGCTTTTAAATTTAAATTGTTGTAATTTCTCTCTAATCCCGTCGTAATAACAGGAAGCAGCGCTGCAGTCTGTGGGTGGCTGGATGGGATTATCGTCGCGTGGATGATGGAGAGGAAGCCGAGTGATGCCAGCTCCTTCCTCCTCCTCCTCCTCCTCCTCCTCCTGAGTGCTTCCACCTCCCTCTCATGATTTAGAGTCCAGCCGTGGACTGCAGCCCCCTGTTAACACCAGCTTTGTATTCTAATGACCCCCTAAACTGCACACCAATCCATTTTCTGTCCATTAGCAGCCGCTAACGCCACTGCAGCTAATATTCTTTAATTCACTCCACAAAGGGGGAGATTGTCCGGGGCCTCGCTGCACTTAATGCCTGCAATTACATCAGGTTACACATCCTGAAGTGACCCCCGGGGACCCTGGAGAAAACCCCACCCAGCGCCGCCGCCGAGTCCGAGCACCTGACCGCCGCTTTCATTAACGGATAAAACATGGCGGAAGGCGCAGATGGCCGAAACAAACCTGCAGTCAATTAGAGTCCGACACAATGCTGGTTCTGTCCCGAGGAGGAGGAGGAGGAGGAGAGTTGCTTTACGGCGCTTATTTATTGCCGTATAACCCAGAAATCAAATTAGTTCATATTGAGGAGGTCCAGTCGTGATTGATTCTCCTTAGAGGGTCGATAGGAGAGAGCTGGGCCAAAGAAAACAGGAGGAGGAGGAGGAGGAGGAGGAGGGGGTCATGAACAAGACCCACAGACCAGGAGGAGGAGGAGGAGGAGGAGGTCATGAACAAGACTCAGAGAGGTGGAGGAGATGGGGAAGGAGAAGGAGGAGAAGGAAAGGGAGGAGGAGAAAGAGGAGAAAGAGGAGGACGAGGTGGAGGTCATGAACAAGACCCAGAGGAGATGGGGAAGGAGAAGGAGGAGGTGGAAGAGACAGAGGAGGAGGAAGAAGAGACAGAGGAGGAGGAGGAGGTCAAGAACAAGACCCAGAGACCAGGAGGAGCAGCAGTAGTGTTAGTTGAACACAGGTGAGGAGCTGTAAGAGGAGCAGGAGGAGGCTTAGCAGCACTAAAAGCTACATCTTTACTCCACCTTTACTCCCATTCATACTGATGGAGGAGGAACCATCGATGAGCAGCACTGGAGCAGTTTGGACAAAACATGACTGCTGGAGGAGGGAATCAAACCAACAACCTGCTGACAGGAGGCTGACCTGCCATTGAGCCACAGCCACAGTAGTACCGCAGTACAGTGGTACTACAGTACTACAGTAGTACCACAGTACAGTGGTACTACTGTAGTACTCCAGTCCAGCAGTACTGTAGTACTCCAGTCCAGCAGTAGTACTCCAGTCCAGCAGTACTGTAGTACTCCAGTCCAGCAGTAGTACTACAGTAACAGGTCAGCCAGCTGCTGGAAACATTAGTCCAGCAGTAAAAACAGGAATGTTTTAATGGCTCAGAGACGCTCAACTCCACAAATTCAATTACAGCCTGATGGACTGTTGACATCTGAGGCCCAGGAAGTTCATTAGAGCTGGACCACATGGACCTGGACCAGCAGAGCTAGACCACAGGGGACCTGGACCACATGGGACCTGGACCAGCACAGCTAGACCACATGAGAGGAGGAGGTACTGAAGTAAAAGTACCGAGAAAATACTGTCTTTACTTACAGTATCAGTTCATCACTATAACGTGAACCTCATAATAACTGAATAATTACCTCATAATAACATTCTATTAACAACTGCACCTTAATAAAGAGCTGAATCTACTGACCTGAGAGCAGTTGTTTTATATATATGTGTAGTATATATAGTATATTATACATATTTAATGTGTAGGAGCCTGAGGGGTTCAGATAAAATACATATTTATATTTAATATTTATTAATAGAGGACGGACTGTTGCAGTGTAGCGTTGCGTTGTGTAGCTGTTTGTTTGTTTGTTTGTTCTCCCTGCAGGTGTGTTGTTGTATCCTCTGAGCCTCTGCTCCTGCAGCGTCTCCAGGTGATCACACCGAGGCCTCTTTCACAATAAAAGATGCAGCGGAGAGGCAAAATAAAAGTGTGAATCACAGATTTTCTTGGAGGCAGCCCCCCTGAATATTCTGCAGTCTACTTTTTTCCTCTTTATTTTTTATTTTTTCTAATTGACGGAAAAAGTTCAGACAATCATTTATTTATGGCGGCGGTCGGACGGCGTTCCCTGGGAGGCTGGTGGAGATCGAGGCGAGGCGTGTTGGCGGCGTGGCCGACCCTCAGACCTTGTAAAGATCGCTGCTAACACTTTTCCTACCGAGGATTTGTGGACTCCATCTCGGGCTAATCACAATGGAGCCTATTAGCGCCTGACATTTTTATCCGGCAGCCGAAGGCTTCACGTCTCGGCGGCGGCGGCTAACACTAGCGGGCGGCCAGGCTCGGCGTGGCGGCCCCGGGAGGCGCTCCTCCTGGGTCCACCTGCAATCCAATACCTGAGCCCCGGCGCCGTGGACGCATTGATTTCTTGTCAGCCGCAGAAGTTTTCAGGTTGAGGGTGGCGGCGAGGGGAGTGAGAGAAAATCTTAATTAAGACACGGGGATTTACCGGAGCTGGATCTGTGGGGGGATCCGCTCGATGAATCACACCAAGAGGAGTTTCCTGTTCCTGCTGCAGATTAAACGGAGTGACAGGCCGAACGCCGCCGCCGCTGCCGCCGAGCGGTGAACTCATTACCTGCTAAGAAAACACTTCGCCGCTCTAATTGCCCCAATTTCAGGCCTGCAGGTGGTCGTTTCGCGCCGACACCACCGCTCTAATGGACGCCTTCAGGTGGCCACCGTGAAAACAGACAGGAAGGAAGTGACAAACTGCAGGCCACCGTACTTCCTCTCTAATTAAACTTCAGAATAAAGTCTCAGTTTTCCTGTCTATTGTTAACATTAAATACATAAATAAATGTTTGTATGTTACCTTTTTATTTTATTGATTTTGATTTAATGTTCATAAAATAAGGACAAGAATAAAAAAATGCATTAAAAAGAAAAACTTTTAATGAGGAAAAAACATTTATTTATTACTATAAATTATAAATATTATTATATATTATTGCTATTTATATTTTTATAATGTGTGTGCTACATTGTTATATTTATTATTTATTGTCACAACACGAAGAAATTTATTTCCTGCATTGATCGATTCACTGATTGTTTGCATAATAAATTAACATTATTAAATTGATTTATTATAAATAAACTGCATTTATTTTTTTTAGTACACTCTTGTTCCAACACATTAATGTGAGTCACCAACAAAACTCAATTTTTATGGTATTTAAGACACATCTTATTCATTGTTTTCATATATTTTCATATTTATATTAAACTGTTTTGTGTGCAGGATGTAAAATATCGACAACTGTCTGATGCATTAATTTATTTGTATTTTCTTTACAATCTGTTAATGATAAGTGAAGTGAAAAGAAAACAGCAGGAGAGTAAAGTAAATACTAATAGTATTAAATATCAATAAAAGTTTTTAATTTTGTGTTTCAGCCTGACGTCATAAAATATTCAAATAATTGGATGATATTAAAATAAGGGATGTGGTTCTGGTATCAGAGACCAGGACCAGAGTCGGTCCAGGTCCACATCAATGGCCTCTCTGTGTTAAAGCAGGTCCGTTCAGCTCTACCGAGTCCTGGATCAGGTCTAACTGAGTCCCTGGATCAGGTCTAACGAAGTCCCGGGACACGCTCAGATCCACATTCCTGGATCTTGTTTTAAAAACCACATTCACCACCAGAGACTCAATTAGACCAGAGAGCTGAAGGCTTTTAATCCAGCGGGGCCACAGTGATGTCACTTCCTGCTGGAGGAGGTGAGGAGGAGGAGGAGGTCTCTCCATTGTTAAATATTTCACCTGAAATATTATAAATATGTCAACCACGACTAATTAGCCTCAAAATAACTTTATATTATTTTATTTTTTTGTTTCATTATTTTTGTATTTAATTGTTTTATTTTATTTACCGTTTCATTAGCTTGGTAGTTTATTCTTTTATGCTTTTCTTTTCTTTTTTCTTTTATTTTAATTGATGATCTACTTCTATTTGGTCTGACAATGTCCTCAATTAAAAAAAACCCACTTATATTAAATAACAATATTTCTAACATAATAAAGCAGATTTAAAAAGTGCTTGTTTATTAATATGTGTATTCGATAATGTCGTGTTTTATGTTGCTGCAGTAGTGAGGGCAGATGATGGCGGCGTGTCGACAGGTGATGCTGGTGTTTATGGACGGACGGACGGACGGACGCACGCCAGCCTCTGACACCTGATCTCCTGCTGAAGGGATGGGAGGCTCAGGTAGACGATGAAAGCTCCTTCCATTAAAATGAAGTCCTCCAGTGAGGATTTATGAAGGGAAACTGCTTTTTTTTCTCTTTTATTATATTTTCCAGGGGAAACGTCACAGCAGCTCGGTGGGAAACTGGACACAGGAAGTCAGCCGGCACATCTGGAAGTGATTCCAGAGAGCTGGAAGTGAAATATGAAAAGTGACGGAGGCTGACCCTCCAGCAGCTGGAGGTTAAACTCCGAGAGACAAACACTAAAAAAGGTTTTACTTCTGCCACGACCCATAAATAAATCTGTACCAGGGGGTCACGACATCCCGTAACCTCTCAGATCAAGTACATTTATACTTTATACTTTATACTTGTACTTTTACATATACTGCTGCTTTAAACTTCAGTGGAAGTCAACTGAACTCTGTGCAATTTTCAGAGTATTTAAGAAACCCCACAAAAAGAGTATTTTATTCATTCTTTAATAGACTCTCTGTAAATTTGATCTTCTTACAAAGTTAAAAAAGAAAAAAAATCTCGTCAGTTACCGAAAATCACTGAGCCAATCATCGATCAATAAACGAAAAGGGTCTGACCCAGGAGTCCAGATTCACTCCCCACCTGCTTCATGAGTCACCCACCGAACTCAGTGCAATTTTTAGAGTATTTAAGAAACTCCAAAGTATGTTTATTTTGTCATATATTTACATATATTTATTGTTTCATTAAACTATTAAACAGGAATCTAAATAAGTTCAAATCATTAATAATAAATCGACTGAACTAATAAATGCTGATGCAAATATGTGGATTAAACTAGAAAAAGCATGATGAATTTAAATAATTAAATTACTTAATGCAGCAGTAATTAATATCGATTAATCTGCACAAACCTGACATAAATACTTTTGTATTTTTTCTGAAGTGTCTGAGTACTTCGTCCACCTCTGGTTAAGAAAAAATGAATAACTCAGGACACAAAAATCGGCCCTAAAACGACTCATAAACTGTAAAAAAGCAGCGTCTCTAAACACCAACCAGCGCCTGGATTTATTTAACCTCTTTCTCTTGTTCTTTGTGTAAAAACACTAAATATTTGCTCTGAAAAATAATTACAATAAACCATGCTGAGTCATTAAAAAGCCATTTTGATGTCATGGTAATCGACCTGCTCAGCTTTAATTTGCTTTGTGAAACATAATTAGCAGGAACCTTTGCTGCCCTGCTTTTCGTCTTGCAGGAAGCTGGAAGGGAAAAAAAGACGAGCAGCTGACGGAGGTTAACAGCTCCTCGTTCGTCGGGATTTCCTGTCTGAGTTTCATCACGGCGGCGTGTCGCCGGGGAGCAACGCCGACGATGTACCGCCATCGTCTGAGGCGACGACGAAATGAGGAACACAATAACATCAAAAGAAAACAAAGCCCCTGTCTGGCTTTAAAGACGCTTTACAGGAAAACAGACGTGTTCATTTCCATATTAGACGCTGTCGAACACCCTGGAGGTGTTCGCTCCCAGAGGACTCCTCCTCCTCCTCCTCCTCCCAAGTTTCTCTTTTCTAAAAATTCAGCGTTCCACTCTGATGTGTTTCTAGAGTCCGACGGTCCCTGAAGGCCTTGCCGGGTGTTTAAGAATAACTGTTTACAGAAACGTTTGGAATAATAATAATAAATGAAATAATGTTGACATTGTGTTAAAGCCAGAGGTTAATGTCAGTTACTGTTGACGAGATTCAAGGTTTCCAGGGGTTCTTGGGAGGGATCCAGGATCCCAAAGAAGGTTTCCAGGGGTTCTTGAGAGGGATCCAGGGTCCCAAAGAAGGTTTCCAGGGGTTCTTGAAAGGGAACCAGGGTCCTTGTGGAGGTCAGTGAAGGTTCTAGCTTGTCCTTGAAAACTTTCCAGGTTTTTAGGGTCACTGGGCAGTCACATTGTTGGCATATTCTGAAAGTCCTTGAAGTTTTGAAGGTTGGTGAGGGTCCTTCGTCTTGATGTCCAAAAAAATCAACAATATTGGAACCCACATGGAGGCATGTTCGGGTCTTTAAGGCCTTTGAGAGGGATTACTCAGAGGATTCACAGGAGTCTTTGAGGGAGATCCACAAGTCCTTCAGGACCTTCTAGTGATCTAACCTCAAGGTTTTAGGGAAGTCTACATAACGAGGTTCTCGGGGGTTTCAGAAATCCTTGGAGAGGGTTCTGGAATCATAAGGGGGTTTCAGAGATCATTGATGAGGTTCTAGTCCGTGAGGGTTCTCCGAGGGTTCTCTGTCTTCAGTCCAACATTAACTGAGAAGGAATCCCAGATCCCAGCAGGAGGACTTCCTGTTCTCAGAGAACAACATCAAGACTCTGTTTGGAGGTTTTTCTCATCGAGGTCTGGGAATCCCAGAGGACCACTGAGACCACAAGAACCACCACAGCTGTGAGCAGGAAAACAAACTGGTGTTCGGGTTTTAGAGGGACCTGAACCTTTAACCCCGTCAAGACCCATTTAAAGTGTTGATCCGCATCACTTAAGTCCTGGTCCTTAAGTCTTTCTATTGATGCGTGAACACAGAAATTATATTTAAAAGTTCAGGTTTGCAGAAGAATGTTCATATATTCAGATCTTTGTGTGGAGAAAAACTGCAATACAGCGTTATTTTTTGAGGAAATACCACCTCAAATATATAAATACTGCAGTACTTTCACCATTTGCAGAATTTTATTTCATTAAAAAACTTCATTAATAACAGAAAAATCAGCCTATAAGCAGCAAGTCTAACCCAAACTGTCTCATTCTGCAGAACTGCCTTGAGCCCAGTGCATTCTGGGAGTTGTAGTTCTACCTGCCTTTATAATTTTCTGTTTGTTTTTTTTTTTTTACAGCTTAGACATCCCAGTTTTATGCTCCAGCAGTCTGTGAACGTTTTCTTTAGCGGGATTACAAAACAGCAAAGAAGAAGCAGAAAACCACAGTGAAGTGTCGAGGGAGGTGGCCTGACATTAACCCTTCTGTGGAGGAGGTGGAGGAGGAGGTGAAGGAGGACGAGGAGGAGGTCGATCCACCTCCTCTCTGCTGACAGAAACAATGAAGTCTCCTTTTTTAAAAGAGAGAAACTGGAGTGTGAGTAAAGGTCAGATGAGACGGAGATTTTCAACTGGAAACGTTTCGGTTCACAGAGGAGATGAAACAGAACAAACTCTGACGATAAATTAACAATAAAAAACTGTAAAAAAGTCTGTTCAGGCGGATCTATGGCCTGCAAATAAAATGATATAAAAATAAAAAACAAAAAATAAGGTAAAAATAGAGTAAAAAATAAATTAAACGCTGCCGTGATTAAATTAAATAAAACACAGAATAAAGTAAAACAACTAATGAGTGGCAACAGTGGAACAAAGCCAAGATAAAAAAAATATATAAAAATGAAATGAAATAAAAACTAAAACAAAAGAATCACAAAAAATAATTTTGAAAAAACAACTCAAGAGCAACAACATATAAAAAAACACAATAAAATTAGAAATAAATGTGTGTAATGATGTAAATGGTTACAAGATGAAGATATTCAACTGTTATTCTTTAGCTACTGAAAAAATATTCCCCAAAGATTTTAAATTATATTATTGACCCTAAAACCGAAAACTAAAATCACAGGTATTTTCTTTTGAAAAGTCACAAAACTGGAATCAGTGAATTATTGTAATCTTTGCTGGAGACATTTGTCCTCCGTTAGCGGACAATGATGTCAATAACCGAGGCGTCTCCGTCAGATGTGGAGGCGTCTGCAGCTCTGAGGCTCGCCGCCACGCCGGCGTCCTGGCAGCGGCTGAAACCAGGCAGGAAACGTGTCATGGGAACACGGTGAAGCGAATCAGGGAGCCGGGGGAGGCTCGCCACATGAAATGATTCCTGGGAAAAATCTGGCACAACTTCCTCTCCGAGCGTTTCTGATCCAGCAGCCAAATGAGGTTTAGAGTCTCAGAGCTGGCAGGAAGTCCTCGTCTTCTGGTGAGCAAAGAGGGTCAAGACAGGAAGTAGAAGGACGGAGGGCGAGCGGCTTTTTATAGCACAGAGTGACTGCTTTCATTCAGTCCGCTGGTGGAAGCTGCTGGAAGCAAACCACACCGAAAGGCGTTCACAACAACACTCTGTTTACGCTCACCGGTGCGTATTGAGCCAATCACATCACAGTATTAATGCAGTCTGGTTTCTGGCTGCCACTGTCTTGTCTTACTGGTCATCTTGCTATTTTTTTCATCACCATCTTGTTTTTTTTTTCACCATCTTGGCTTTTATCGGTCACCATCTTGTTTGAGTCATCATTTGGTTTGTTGGCTGTCACCATCTTGGTTTTTTTGTCCTTAAAAGTTTTGTGTGTTTTGCGGCCACCATCTTGTTTTCTGGCCGTTGCCATCTTGTTTCCTTGCAACTGGAGGTGACACCACAGATAAATAATGACTTTATTAACTCATTGAGTGCCAGCCCTTTTTTAAAAACAGGAAGTTCCTGGATCCAGCGTTTTTGTCCATTTTGAGTCATATTTCTAGACCCACAGAATATTTTGTACTATGTCTCTGAAAACACTGAATAGCTCAAATGAAAGAAGAGACTCTCTATTTCATCATGAAAAAAAATGTTTGTTTTTACCTTGTTCCATTCTTGTTTTATCAGAGGTAGAGTAGAGGACACTTTCACCAAAATCACCACTTTTTCTCCACATTCTGTTTGTTTTGCTCTCTAATCTCGATCGTCTCCACTTCCTGTCCATAAAACAAAATATAAACAATATCAATAGAGTAAAGAGTAAACAGCGAGGGTCTTGAGAATAAACATTTATACACAGATAACTAATCCACAGCTGGATGTAAACCAGAGGACAGATTTATTTTAAGTCCTCTGAGCTGTTGATGTGTGGAAGTTATTGACTGATGGATGTTGGTCTGGAGCTGATCTCCAGTCAGCTCATTAGTATGCAGGCCCACCGCAGCCGGACGCTCTGATTGGACACCTGTCAATAGAGGAATTAACGTGTTGGACAGGCGTCCCCTGGACAGAGGTTAGCCAATCCTGCTGAGGACGCCCCCCCACCACCATCTCAGTGAGAGATTGACAACAGGATTAGAGACCCTGAACCCCCCTGAACCCCCTCAGGTCTCTGAGAAAGACTCTCAGACTGACAGGTGAGGCTGTCATGAATATTGTGATGCTAAACGAGGTTTAGAGAAACATTCAGTTCATGGAGGATTTGACTTTATTAAACAGAAAAAAAACATTTACAGTCAAACACAAAGAGCAGAGTTTGATGTTCCGCTCCGTATTTTAATACCTTTTGGTTCTTTAGTTTAACAATCATTTCAGTTTCTAGCAAGATTTTTTAAAAAATCACTTAAGTGTTGAAATGTTTCTACATCATTAAAAAACAAATTAAACTGTAGTGTTAATTAAGTCCTGTAATGTTAATGTACTCCTTCACCTCCTCCTCTTCCTCACCTTAAATAATGCACTTAAACAAATGTTACTTACAAACTTTATTTAAACATGAAACACAATAACAAACAGGAAGGAACCTCACCATTAAATTGAATTGTATGTTTTCCTTAAAAAAATAAAGTTTAGTTGAATTTTCTCAGCCTTTCAAACACCACTGATGGAAATAAAATATCGCAACATAAAACACAAACACGTGATAAAATAAATAAGAACGACTCAGAATAATGACAACTGACATCACGACTGTACACTTTATGCTTTTATTGTGAAACAGGAGGAAGTGCTACAAGCTACGGTATTAAACCACTTATTTTTTTATTTGTTTAGGCTATAATTTATGATATATATTAATTTTTGAGCTCTGATAATAGCAGAGAGCCGTCCGGACTGATCACAGATGATCACAATGATTGATTATCAGCGGCTCGTCTTCAATATTAAAGTGTTTGATTATGTTAAAGACCGTTAAAAGTCGCTACTCTGAAGCTCATTGATCTCACCAATAAAACATGAAAGAAAGAGGTCAACTTCCTGTTTCCTGTTAAATATTCACGCCGTCCAGCCAGTTTACATTCAGCTCATTAAGCTGCTGCTCGATATGTGGGCCAACATTTATTAAGACTTTTTTTTATATTTTTTATTTTGACGGCTGAACGACTGAATAATTCATTTTTTGTTGGAGGCGCATTATTTATTTATTAATCAGCCTTAAAATTTTGGACTCAGATCAGATTTTCCAGCACGGATCATTATTTGACGTATTGATTTCTGCAATAAAATAAATAAATAAATAAATTTATCAGCGCCTCATTACACAGAACGAATTATAGCTCTCTTCCTCCTCTGTCCCTTTCACAGTAAAACAATCGGGTTTCAGACGCCACGGACGGTGGCGGAGCCCGAGTGACCTCATCGTTGGAAAGGAAGTGAAAGAGTTGCATCACAACAAAGTGCAGAAAAAGAGAAAAAAGGCCTCGAAGCGAAGTCGCTGCATAATTGATGAGAATCCAGAGTCGGAGAGTAAATAATGAGGCGCAGAATAAACACATCCTGCAGTAATAGTTCCATAAATCTACAAAGACTTTATCAAATCTGTTTCAAAACTCCTTTAAAGTCCAGAAACATTCATGGTTATTGATATTAACATGTTTCACCTGTAAATACGCAGCATAGATATCTTTCTTAGATATGTTTTTCTTCCTCTGATCTTTGGTGGGAAGTTTGACTTTGAGCCAAATAATAATTGATGACTTTTTGGTGCAGATCCAGTTTCTTTAAAGAGGATTTTTAACATTTTGACTTGAAAAAGTAAAACTATAAACACTTAGTGTTATTAAGAAAATAACAACTTCAACTGTGTGATTTCATCATATCATGTTACATTTAAAGCTTTTCATTATATTAAATATATTCATAGTGTTTTCATCCCAATGCCATCACCTCCATCTGAATGAATATTTCATGTTTTCTGTTATTTAGGATCAGACTTTTGGTTTATTTTCATATGATTAATTCACATCTCAGTTTATCTTATTTTATATTTTTACTCTGTTGTTTTTGTCATGAACTAATTTTTTCCAGAAATACTTTGATTTTTTTCAGCGAGGCGACGTTAACAACGAGACATCGACCGGTCACGGATTCACAGTGTTGTTGACAGGAAGTGGAAACCTCAACTCCCTCGAACAGAAACCGCAGATGACTGTACGTCTGTTCACCACTTCAAAGGGCTTCAAACCGTCTCCACGGCGTGACGTCATTCATCACGGCCGCAGCAAACAGCAGGAAAGAGCGAGAAACCAATGGCAATGAACTGGGAGGGCATCAACTCCATTACCTCCATCAACACCAACAAACATCAACATGAACACATGAACACATAAACACCATCAAGATCAACACCATCATCACAACACAAGTAACATTAACAAATACAGCTAATGCAAATGGTAACACAGGTAACTGCCATGGTTTCTCCCTGGCAGGCTGGGTGGAGGCGTGGCTGAGTCACCTGAGCTGCTAACGGGGCTCACCTGAGTTTAATTCATAAAGCCTGGTCTGTCCACTGCTCCTCTGTCAGGTGTTAGGCAGGATGATCAGTGAAATTTCAACAGTTTATTGTAAATAATATAAAACATGGAGGCTGGTGATGATCAGAGAAGCTACGATAGCAGACCATGAGGGAGCAGGATGAATCTGTGACGATCTGGAAAACAAGAAGAAGACAAGACACAGGAAGTTAAACTCACCAGGAACAAACAACGAGGAAAACTGGGTAAATACTACACTGTTCCTCTACTGTCTGAAGTCAGCCAATGCTAACAATATGCTAACAATAGTAACACTGCTAACACTGATAACCAGCTAGCACTTTGCTAACACTAACACAGCTAGTATTAATACAGAAAATGCTAATACAAGTATCAATAGTGCTGACTCAGCTAAATCTCACTCAGCTAAATCTAACATCACTAAGGCTAAGACAGGTAATGCTAACACAGCTAAAGCTCAAAGTTATTGTTAACACAGCTCGTGCTAACACAGTTAAAGCTCAAAGTTATTGTTAACACAGCTCGTGCTAACACAGCTAAAGCTAAAAGTTATTGTTAACACAGCTCGTGCTAACACAGTTAAAGCTCAAAGTTATTGTTAACACAGCTCGTGCTAACACAGTTAAAGCTCAAAGTTATTGTTAACACAGCTCGTGCTAACACAGTTAAAGCTCAAAGTTATTGTTAACACAGCTCGTGCTAACACAGCTAAAGCCAAAAGCTATTGTTACCACAGCTCGTGCTACCACAGCTAAAGCCAAAAGCTATTGTTACCACAGCTCATGCTAACACAGCTAAAGCTAAAAGTTATTGTTAACTCAGCTCGTGCTAACACAGCTAAAGCTAAAAGTTATTGTTAACACAGCTCGTGCTAACACAGCTAAAGCCAAAAGCTATTGTTACCACAGCTCGTGCTACCACAGCTAAAGCTAAAAGTTATTGTTAACTCAGCTCGTGCTAACACAGCTAAAGCTCAAAGTTATTGTTAACACAGCTCGTGCTAACACAGCTAAAGCTCAAAGTTATTGTTAACACAGCTTGTGCTAACACAGCTAAAGCCAAAAGCTATTGTTACCACAGCTCGTGCTAACACAGCTAAAGCTAAAAGTTATTGTTAACACAGCTCGTGCTAACACAGCTAAAGCTCAAAGTTATTGTTAACACAGCTCGTGCTAACACAGCTAAAGCTCAAAGTTATTGTTAACACAGCTTGTGCTAACACAGCTAAAGCCAAAAGCTATTGTTACCACAGCTCGTGCTAACACAGCTAAAGCTAAAAGTTATTGTTAACACAGCTCGTGCTAACACAGCTAAAGCTCAAAGTTATTGTTAACACAGCTCGTGCTAACACAGCTAAAGCTCAAAGTTATTGTTAATACAGCTGAAGCTCAAAGTTATTGTTAACACAGCTCGTGCTAACACAGCTAAAGCTCAAAGTTATTGTTAATACAGCTGAAGCTCAAAGTTATTGTTAACACAGCTCATGCTAACACAGCTAAAGCTCAAAGTTATTGTTAACACAGTTCGTGCTAACACAGCTAAAGCTCAAAGTTATCGTCAACACAGCTCGTTCTAACACAGCTAAAGCTAAAAGTTATTTTAACACAGCTCGTGCTAACACAGCTAAAGCTCAAAGTTATTGTAACACAGCTAAAGCTAAAAGTTATTGTAACACAGCTCGTGCTAACACAGCTAAAGCTAAAAGTTATTGTAACACAGCTAAAGCTAAAAGTTATTGTAACACAGCTAAAGCTAAAAGTTATTGTTAACACAGCTTGTGCTAACACAGCTAAACACCCTGGACCCTGATCGAGTTCAGGATTCAAAAAGGGCCAGGCTCCTGGTTCAGGGTTGCGGACTAAACAGGACCAGTTTCCTGGTTTTGGGTCAAGGTCCAGATTTAAAAAGGGCCAGGTTTCTGGTACAGGGTCAAGGTTCAGATTTAAACAAGACCATGTTCCTGGTTCAGGTTCAAGGTCCAGATTCAAACAGGACCTTTTTAATGGTTAAGGGTCTAGGTCTAAACAGGATCAGGTTCCAGTGTCAGGATCGAGGTACAGATTCAAACAGGACCACATTCCTGGTTCAGGGTCCAGGTTTAAAAAGGGTCGGGTTCCTGGGTTCCTGGTTCAGGGTCCAGTTGTTTCTGTTTGAATCTGGACCTGGACCTGAACCTGTTGCTGTTTAGCTCATATTCTGATGCTCAGCTTCCAGCTCCTGCTGTTTGGAGGATCAGTGCTCCAGATTCAGTTTCACACTCTAACATGAACTCTACTCAGCCTTCAGAAATCATTTAATCGGTGTTGTTGCCGGCGGTAACGGCAGCGGAGGTACCAGCGGAGACGGACGCAGGTCGATATTGAGTCAGACAGCCATAATCACTCCACGCCATCTGGTCGGTGTCGGATGTCAGAACCAGAGCGTTTGGTTTCTGAAAACATTATCAGCATTTGGAGGCCGCTATAGAGACAGGAAGTGACTCAGAGACGATGAACAACGTCCAATCAGAATCAAGAGATTACTGAGAAGCAAAATAAAAGCGAACAGCTGTTAAAGTTTGGAATACCTGGATGGAAATGAGAGAATAATACATGACTTAACACTAAATAAACACTCAATACCATGTGAACATATCACGTGTACACATGTTCAAACGCATTTGTACATGTGAACATATTTAACACATTCATTTTCATGTGATTTCACAATATTTCATAAGTGAACCTGTAAATATATTATTAATAAGTGTACTTCGTGTAGTTTTAGGTTGTGTGATATGTGATGACAATTAATGTGAAAAATATCTTCCAGATATTCTTAAATGTGAAATTTAATGAAAACTAATTAAGTAGCGTGTCATTTTTTTGTGTGAAATATATTTTGTATCACATGAAAAAAGCATTTAATTTTCATTCTTCTGTCTACCAATTTATCTATCTATCTGTCTATCTCAAGATTCAAGATTCTTTGTCATTATGCACGCATAACGACATTTGTCTCTCAGCTTAGGACACATAAATAAGGAAATTAAAATGAAGATATAAACATATAAATATAGAATATAGAGCACCTATATTCACAGATCTATCTATCATCATCCATCCATTTACCATCACCCATCCGTCATCCATCATCCATCCATCCATCTGCCATCCATCATTTATCATCCATCAGTCTGTCATCCGTCATCCATCTATCTGTCATCCATCCATCATTCATCCATCTACAATCCATCTGTCATCCATCCATCAATTTGTCATCCATCATACATCTGTTTGTCACCCATTCATCCATCCATCATTCATCCATCCATCTGCCATCCATCATGTATCATCCATCAATCTGTCATCTGTCATCCCTCTGTCTGTCATCCATCCATCATCCATCCGTCTATCATTCATCCACCTACAATCCGTCTGTCATCCATCCATCAATCTGTCATCCATCATCCATCTGTTTGTCACCCATTCATCCATCCTTCTATCCGTCATCTATCCATCATTCATCCATCCATCCATCATTCATCCATCCATCAATCTGTCATCCATCATCCATCTGTTTGTCACCCATTCATCCATCCATCTATCATCATCCATCATCATCCATCCATCTGTCATTCATCCATCCATCAATCTGTCATCCATCATCCATCTGTCTGTCACCCATTCATCCATCTATCTATCATCGTCCATCCATCATTCATCATCTGTCATTCATCCATCCATCCATCAATTTGTCATCCATCATCCGTTTGTCACCCATTCATCCATCCTTCTATCTGTCATCCATCATTCATCCATCCATCCATCATTCATCCATCATCAATCTGTCATCCATCTGTCTGTCACCCATTCATCCATCCATCTATCGTCATCCATCCATCATTCATCCATCCATCAATCTGTCATCCATCCATCCATCCATCCATCTGTCATTCATCCATCCATCTGTCATTCATCCATCTACAATCCATCCATCAATCTGTCATCCATCATCAATCTGTCATCCGTCTCTCACCCATTCATCCATCCATCTATCTGTCATCCATCCATCATTCATCCATCCATCTATCTGTCATCCATCCATCATTCATCCATCCATCTGTCATTCATCCATCCACCCATCTGTCATCCATCATCTGTCATTCATCCATCCATTTGTCATTCATCCAGCTACAATCCATCCATCCATCTGTCATCCATCCATCCATCTGTCATCCATCATCTGTCATTCATCCATCCATCCATCTGTCATCCATCCATCCATCCATCCATCATCCATCCATCTGTCATCCATCCATCCATCATCTATCTGTCATCCATTCATCAATCTATCATCCAACATCCATCTGTCTGTCACCCATTCATCCATCCCAATCTATCTGTCATCCATCCATCATTCATCCATCCATCTGTCATTCATCCAGCTACAATCCATCCATCTGTCATCCATCTGTCATCCATCCATCCATCATTCATCCATCCATCCATCATTCATCCATCCATCTAACTGTCATCCATCCATCCATCATTCATCCATCCATCCGTCATCCATCCATCCATCCATCCATCCGTCATTCATCCATCCGTCATCCATCTACAATCCATCTGTCATCTATCCATCTAACTGTCATCCATCCATCATTCATCCATCCATCCGTCCTCATCATCCATCCGTCATCCATCCATCATTCATCCATCCATCTGTCATCCATCCATCTGTCATCCATCCATCCATCATCCATCCATCTGTCATCCATCCATCATTCATCCATCATCCATCCATCATCCATCCATCCATCCATCATCCATCCATCCATCCATCATTCATCCATCCATCCATCGTCCATCCATCCGTCATCCATCCATCCATCTGTCATTCATCCATCATTCATCCATCCATCCATCATTCATCCATCCATCCGTCATCCATCCATCCATCTGTCATCCATCCATCCTTCCGTCATCCATCCATCCATCATTCATCCATCCATCCATTTTAAGTAGCTAAAATCATTAAATGGGTGTAGTAAAGTAGAAGTAACAGTACTCAGTGAACTTCTCCTTCCTGTTGATATTTAAACAGGAAGCAGCAGCTTCAAGTATTTGGTCATAAACATAACGCAGTGAGCAGATTAAATGTTGACCTGAGCCATAAAAACCTGGAGGACGTTTCCGTTTCACTGTGTCTTTAAACCAGTAAATACTCTGAACCGAGTATCTCACGTTCACAGCAGTACTCCCCTCCTGTCATGCAGTATTTGAACATGTTGTGTCGTGTTTCTTTCTCCTGGAGTACCTCTGGTGGGCTGCACAACGCTCTGGCCTCCTTCCTGGAGGGCCGGGTCTATTTGCTGGGTTCACTAGGTGTTTAGTGGCGACGCAGGACTGCCAAGTATGATGTTACAGCCTTCCCATGTTAATGTTCATTCAGGAAGGAGCTTTACTGCCGGGGCGGCAGGGGGGTAGGGTGGTGGGGGGGGCGGCCAGCTGTGAAAACACTGTTAAAGAGGCTTCAGTGCTCATTTCACCGATACTTTACGTTTACTTATTGAAGGGGAAAAAAGAAATTAATGGACTATGAGCTGGGCTTTTCCTTATTGTTCTTCCATGAGACTTCTCCATATGTGCCAACGAGCGTCCGTCCAAGTCCTCCCCCCGTCCCCCCTCCCCCCATCTTCACATGAAACCAGATCCTGAAGTTCCACATTCAGAGTTGCTGGCCTCCCGCCCATTCCTGTTCTGGGATTAACGTTTGGCTCGCTCCCCTCAGAGCGGCGGCCATGTTGGATCACGGCATAAATGTCTAATTGGGAGACAGATAAAGACAGGCTGGTGGACGTCCTGCTGCTCGTGGTGGACGTCCTGCTGCTGGTGGTGGACGTCCAGTCAGACAAGAGTTCTCAGGTCCTGGAGGAGGGGGTCCCAGTACAGTGAAGAGATGATGTAATGTTATCATCAGTCCTGTTGCCATGCCAACCTGCACCATGACGCTGGTTGAACCAAGTTTGGGATGCCGTCCAATCAGAAAGCAGTGTTCTAATGGCTTTCACAGCTAATAGTGACATCACCTTGTTCAGTTTGGTCATGATGATGATGATGATGATGATCTGTAAAAAGCTGCAGCCTCATGAAGGTCTTACCCCTCAGGTCAAAGGTCACAAAACACTGCTCACGTAATAATAATAATAATAAATTAAGTCAAATACCAATTTATAAATGAACAGGAATATTTTTAATCTTTTATAAATAGATGATAATTCAACACTAGATATAAACATGTTAATAGTTTATAATAGAACAGCTTGCTGCAAGTATTTGTCTACTGTAATATTTAAGAAGTACTCTGAATCTCTGAAGGTGGCTGGAGGTTAAAGGTCAAACCAGCAGAGTGTTTTCCTGAACTAAAAGTGAAGCCAGTTAGCACCTCGCTAAGAGTTAAGATGGGAGGATCAGGCAAGATGAGCGGCGGCGTTGTTGGACATGAATTCCTCTCTGTACATGTCTCCGTTAAACCTCCTGCTCTCCGTGAGGATGGAAACATCTGGAAAACATCAGTTCTTCTTCTCTGGCTGCCAGAGGTGCAGCGTCAGCAGGGTCTGGAGGTGGAAGGAACAACGTTAGCTCTTCACGGCTAATCAGCGAACACCGAAACAGGAAGTGAGCCAAATCTGATGGACCGGACCGCTGTCGTTTTCGCAGCGACAAAGAGCAACGCTTTGTCACACTGTTGGATACCAGAGGACATCAGTGAGGAGACGATCAGCTGTTTTGTCCATAATGGAGGATAAGTAGGCAAACAACATAAAGTTAACATAAACATAAGTATGGAAACAAATGCACCTGTCCTCACACCAACCCAGAACCAGGTCCAGGTCCAGTACCAGCACCAGGGGCCGGGACAGGTCCTGATCCTGGTGGAAAGGTCCAAGACTGAAGGTCTCAGTCTTTCGGTGAACACAGGCAGTCGGACAGGTGATAACGTTGAGCTGAGCTCTTCCAGACGATCCAGTTCTGACTGATCTCTGATGGAAACATTAGAACTGATTAACATGAAAGCAGAGAGGCGGCTTTGATTCGACCACCAGGACGTCCCTGAGAGACGAGATAAGACCAGGAAACCAGGAAAACACCCTGCAGATAAAGATTAGCAGTGAGGAACAGAAACCCAGAGCACAGAGACACACTGGTTCACACTTTTATTTCTTTTAATAATTTTATTTCTTTTATCCGTCCCAATGCAATGTCACAAATATCAAGCTCTCTTTCCAGATGTTCTGAGGCTACAAATACAGTATAATTAATGGGTAATTTAATGGATTATAATATGTTCACCCTTTTAACGGGTTATCTGCATACTTTAGGGTGCTTCTAATGGAAATTGTCAAACTAAAAAGTTAGGTTTTTTTTTTGTTTTATAATTGAATATTTATTATAGAAATCCTTTAATCATTTGTGCTACAGTATATACACAAAATGTTATCTAATTTGAAAATACAAGATATTCATAACTTTAATTACATCCTTTAGAGACTATTAAGATGTTATTACTGTATGTATGGTATGTTATTCTGTAATAACTTCCCATCCATTATCACCTATCATCAAACTTTATTTTTTGCTGTATAATGTTTGTTTAAACACTCTGACTCCTATAAACTAGGTTAACAGGAAACTATGTTGACTCCAGACCAAACTCCATGCAATAAAGTGAGTATTTAGAGCCTGAGCAGCTGCAGAAGTCATCAGAGGGAGACGTTTATCGATCAGTAACTCTAGCAGATATAAGATGCTGAACTCCAGCAGGGAATCTTATTGTTCACCTTCATGCTTCGGTTTGTTCCAACTGCTCGTCTGCAGCCAAGAAACACAAGAAATATCAGGTTAGTGGGATGCAAGTGGACTTGATCCTGATCCTGGACCTGGTCCTGGTCCAGGGCTGTGCTGAAACACTTACAGGACATAAATAAGTTGTGACAGCTGCTGGTATTAACTGTGGTTCAGTTCTCGGTCCTGAGCCAGAAAGACTGAAAAACTGAAAGACTGAGACCCCTAAAACCACGAAACCACCATACCCCAAAACCACGAAAACACCAGACCCCCAAAACCTCAAAACCACCAAACCGTTTTTTCTTAGTCGATGCGAGGGTCATTTGTAAAGGACAGAGTGTGTCATATCCTGTACAGATTGTAAAGCCCAATGAGGCAAATTCATAATTTGTGATATTGGGCTATACAAATAAACTTGACTTGACTTGACTAAACCCCCAAAACCACCAAACCACCAGACTCCCCGAATCCACGAAACCTCCAAACCCCATAAACCCCCAGAGCCCTGAAACCTTTGTGGACTCTAAACAGCCACTTTACTGTGAAGCTGCATTAAATCATTGATCTGAACGTAAACCTGCCCTAAGTCATCTCTTCTTAGACATTAATGTTGTTTTGCGTTAAAATATTTGAATTTAATTAAAAAAAAAACTTTGTTTTGAGACCTGATCTGTGATGTTTGACACAAAATCAAAGTACCAGATTAAAAAATATGTGACTTTAATCTATTAGTCATTCATTTAAAGCGAAGCTGCACCAGCCTTTGAGATCCGACACGTTTGTATTTAAATGACAGCCGAAAGGTGATTTCCAGTCCATTTCATTAAACGCAGCACTGATCTGTGACCTGCGAAGGTCACGTTAAAGGTGATAAAATATTGAAGTGACCCTCCTCCCCACCCCCACCCCCTGTTGGAGCTGAGGAATTTTCCGGGTTATAATTCCATTTGGCAGATCTGATTACAACCTGGACCGCTTCCTCTGAAAACCCACCAAAGATGGACCCTGCGAGTCAAAGCCGCCACCGCCACCGCTCTGATTGAATTCTGGCGCTTTCTTTCCCCTCCAGAGGAGCCAAAGTTTGATCTTTACTAATTGATATATCCCGGCTCCGCTCATGAATCTCTGAGCTCATACCTTGGGCCAATTTAGCTGTTCCACTGGCTGAGTTTTAATTGAGTCCACATTAAAATTTACTTATAAAATAATAATGGGCTCCCATGCAAATGAGCCCGTCCCGATATTGCCGCGGCTGCATTTGCATATCCACAAGCAGCCTGGGAGTTCAGAAATCAATATAGATGATTAATAATATATGGGCTACAGGAATAATTAAATCCATTTGATGCGAGGACTCAGTCAGCCTTGGCAAAGCAAAGGTGCAATCCTGCCACAATCTAATTTAATACAAGATGCCTGGATTGCAGTTTCAATTACACAGATTGAAATAATAATAATGTGTGTTAAAGAAGAAAATTACACTTTCAAATGTATGTTATTTCATTTCACTGGACGGATCCGTCTTTATTCACACATTAACATATTGCACCAAATTGCTAAATTAAACTGCTCTTTAATTTATGGCCGAGGTGTTAAAAGCTGCTCAGACAGGACACCATGTTTAGAGACGCCACGAGTCAAATGTGGACACTTTCAATTTGATAAAAGACGAAATAAAACGACAACATGCATCTGTGGAAGAATGGAAAAACGTGTTAATCACTGAGCTGTGTCCCAAAATAATGTTTCCACACAATATCAATCAATATGACGGAGCAAATAAACACATTCATTCAGACGCTGAGGCACAGAGCGACCGTTAATCTGGTGATTATCAGGTTAATAATCCGTGAAATGATCCCTAATAACTCTAATAACCCTCCAATAATGACCAAGGTCAGAAATAATTTCTGGAAAATCTTCAACAGGAATTAAATGAATGGAGAACATTTCTACCACAGAAGGAGAAACAGATGACGTCACTAAGAGGGCAAAAATAATATTTAGACTTTTTTTTTTTAAATGTTGTGTTTAAGGACAAACTGTGACCTGAGGTTTGATGGGAAGCGTAAATAAAATAGAAAATATGAAATATAAAATAATTGCTCACACTAAAATCTAAAACTAAACTGTTCTGATTCTGAAGCAAGATCGGATAAAAAAGTAATTGCAATAATGATAATAATTATAATAATGTTACTAATGTTAGTTTTGATTTAAGATTTTATTATTTAAATGTGTTGTTTGTATTATTGTTATTTAATTGTTTTGGTATTATTATTGTTGTTATTAGTAATATATTTTGATTTTGATTTTGATGTTAATTTCTTTTTCTATTACAATTTTATTTTTCTAATTTATTCCTCCATAAATTTTTTATTATTTGTTGTCTCGATGGCAGCACCACTGGTAAAACAACAGCGTCACTCCATCACCCACTCATTTATTTATTCAACGGAACCTTTCACAATAAAATTCTATTTCCTGTTAACTTAAAACTCGGCAGTGATAAATGCTGAAAAATGCATAAAGCATAAATGCATCAATGCAGAAAGTTACAGATGAGAAAATGAGATGAAGGAAAGAAAGAAGAATGGATTCTCTGGTTTCTTCCTGCCACCTGACTTCCTGTCACATGACGCCTTCTCTGATCAGCATTCAGGTGGAGAAGGAGGCCAGATGATGTCCTGACATCCTGTTAGGTCGCCAAGGCGATGTCAACAATGCCCAGAATCCATTGCTGCCCCGTAATGAGTGTGCTCCAGTATGTAATGACTGAGTAATCCCATTATTTGCAGCCTGGACTTTATTCTGGCGGGGTGGTAATTGCCAGGCCGGGGTGGCGAGCGCAAGCGGTATTTGCATCCCGCACTGGGGAGTTGCATTGCAAATGATTACGCTGAATTGTTTTTGCAACAGGAACGTCCGATCCAATAAAGTTAATGATGTCGAAAGACGAGGAGGAGGAGGAAACTAAAGCGATTAAAATGCAGATGTTCGCCATCCGACGGCGGCGTCACGTCGATGTAATTAAGCCTTTTCAGGAACTTCAGCTTCTCGTCACGTTGTGTTTGCTTGAAGGAAACTAATAACCATCATCAGCATGTAGGAAAGTAACTAGCTAACTGATTAACTAAGTAGTTCAACTGTAATCTATGGTACCATCTTCATTAAAAAAAATCTTAACATCCCATAAATAACAACAAGAATAAACAGACTTTCACTTAAATGTCTCTAATGAGAGACACTATCCAGGTGCATTATGGGATATGTAGGCCCCTGAAGTCATGATATCCACCATTTTTAATCTGAAATCATCCAATGACTTCTCACAACTTAATCATTTCCATTTTAATATTTTCATTTTCATTTTTATCTTCATTATTTGTTTGTTTTATTTTGGTTGCTTTAATTTTCAATTTTACTGATTTAAATGATTTTACAGGATTTAATTGAATTTATTTTTTTTCATTATTTTTTGAATTTTTACCTTTCATTTCAGCTTCATTTTTTTTCTCTTCATTATGTCATTTTTATTGTCACTAGAGCACCAAATATGGATTCATCCACCACTGAAAATAGTCCCCAACAAGCCGTAGTGAACAGCTTCATGTTTATTTAATCTCTGATCTTCAGCAGGAAACAATGGGCCAGAGACAGGAAGTGAGACAGGAAGTAAGTAAGATTTAATGACCTGAACAGAAACACCAACGACAGATTCAGAGTTATTGAACAAACATAAAAAGCTGAATATTCTATGAAACCAGTTTGTGTGAAATGTTGTGTTGTGTATTGTTCATCACACTGAAACGCACACAGGAAGTGGACTCCTCTCATGTAATTAGGCGGCCGTGTGATTACCAGGTGAGACAAACGATGCCTCGACTCGCCGTAACGACCCGTGTAATGTCTGAGCGGCGGCTCCTTTAAGGCCTCGTCATTAGCAGGTTGTATATTAGATATACATTCTGCCTTAATTTGCTCTCCCAGGAGCACTTGTAATGATGCAGCTGCTGTGTGCAGGACGCCTTTAATTTATTTATTTTAAATGTTCAGAGTAATTGAGTTCTTGAGAGATGAGAGGCGAAGACGCTGCCGCCGTCAGAAAAAAAAAGAAAAAAAACGAATTAATTCAACGACTTCAACAATCTGTTGAGAGGATTAATATGAGAGGAGAGAAGAGCAGGAAATAAAACGGCAGGAAGGAGTTCCCCTCCAAACTAAAGTTATTTATCTCCCTCTGAAGGGTTATTCGTGACAGGAGAACAGAGCAGCGTGGAGGCGTTGCCACGGCAGCAGCTGCAGGTGGTGATGGTGGTGATGGTGGTGATGTCAGCGGTCTCACCTGTACACCTCTAAATGGAGTTTCTTCCCTTCTGACTGAGAATAAACTGATCCTGGATCAGCAGATCAGGTCTGAAAGCACACAGGTAAGAACAGGTGAGCAGGAGGAGAGGAGGAGAGGATGTAGAGGAGGAACAGGAGGAGCAGGAGGAGGAGGAGCAGGAGTCAGCTGGAGAGGACAGAGAGAGTAAATTAGTTCAGGCGGTGATGCGTCCCTGGAGGACGAGGGAACAGGGGCCCCGTCCTCCGGGGTCCACAGGAGATCTTTAACGAGATCCAAATGGACCAGATCCAGGACCAGATCCAGGACCAGGGTCCCAGAAAGTCCAAATGATTTATTGAGAGACAATGAACACAGCCTGACTGCAGTATACTTTAATATGATATTACTGTTACTGCAGTAGGACTTTGAATATTACTGCAGTAGTACTTTAAAATTGTTTCACTATTACTGCGGTAGTATTCTAATATTTCTCTTCCTGTACATCAGATTGCCATGGCGACCAGTGGCCTGGGACCGAGCAGCTCCTGATTGTCTCCATATGCTAATTGTTGATTGTCTCCAATATGATATGCTAATTGTCATAATTAGCATAATTCATTAACATTTGGTGCTAATTACTCTGCTCCATTAATGCAGCGCTCATTAGCATCCAGAGAGGTACATATTAAGTATATTTAGTATAAATTATATTATAGCCTGAAATATGAAACATAATATAAAATATGAAGTGTCCCTGATCAAATGTTGACGCTGTTGCTTTAAAAGGAGGCGGCCCTCAGGACTACACTTCCCGGCATGCAAAGAGGAGCTAATGACTCACCTATGATGTCTGTAGACCTGTAGACTTAGACCTGAGCACCTGAAGACCTGAGAACCTGTAGACCTGAAGACCTGGACCTGAGGAACCCTAGACCTGAAGACCTGAGGAGCTGCAGACCTGAAGACCTTGATCTTTTGCGCTCTAGACCAGGAAGTCATCAGACAGGAAGTCATTGGACTTCAGACCTTAAACAGAGCAGCATGCTCGACAGGAACAGGAAGCAGTATTTCCTAGAAGCTGAGACTTTCTTTTCTAGCAGGCTGCTAATTGAAAGGCATGATGGGCCACATTATGCTGGTGTCGCCCTGCAAGGATGCAGCTCTGCAGCCTGATCCAGACCCTCAGACCTGCACTGGGTCCAGAACCGCTGGTTCCAGAACAGTCAAATATTCAGAAATCCAGCTCAGAAACAGGAGGAAGCTGAAAAGATGGAACACAACGCAGAGGAGTGTTTATCAGAGAAATGACTGATCATAACATCAGCCTTATTGGTCTCAACAGAAATGCTTCAACCATCTTGCAGATTACTCCTTGATGAGGAAAATGCAATTAAAACGTCAAGTGCGTTTTATTAGATTCTGCCCACCCTGCAGGGTTTTAGCAGCCCCAGGAGTCCCTGGATGCTCCGGCGATGGATGGCATG
The DNA here is from genome assembly GCA_029721515.1 of Synanceia verrucosa. Lineage (NCBI taxonomy): Eukaryota > Metazoa > Chordata > Actinopteri > Perciformes > Synanceiidae > Synanceia > Synanceia verrucosa. The sequence continues at coordinate 2,166,980 of CM056553.1, forward strand.
TATGGAGCTGCAGAATAACAGCCGCTCGCTCCCCTGACGACCCGCCTTCCATCGCCGTACGACGACGAGCGTTCACGGTGAGCGTTCACGGCGCCTCGTTTGGAGGCTTCATGTAGACGGATCTGAACTGCTTCCTGTTTTAATGTGTTCCTGAAGAAGCGTCAGTAAATCTGCTCACAGCTAAAGGAGGTACATGTTGCTCAGCTTGAATATTTTATTTATTCTGTTTATAATGTTATCCCTGATTAGACCAACTTGTTGCCAACAGTCAACGAGACGTTTCACATCTTATGGTTGCAAAAAATATGACAATGGTATAAATAAATAAATATCACAGCATTACGTACGTCATGAGGAAACCTTTAAGCTTTTTCAAAATAAAAAAGTACAGCAACAAAACCACTCCCAAAGATCTAAAGATAAAACTTTTATCCAAACAGGAAGTCACACTGGAATTAAATACCAACATATGAATATAATAATAAAATGAATAACCTGACATACACTATATAATATAATATAATATAATATTATTATTATTATGGTGTTGTGATTTTATATAACAATTCTTTTGAAAGGCAGCATTTTTATTTGTTAATAAATTTTACCAGTAGGTCCCGGACTAAGACCAGAACCAGGACCAGGACTAGAATGAGAATCAGAACACTGCTAGAACCGGAACAGTACCAGGACCAGAACAGGACTAGAAACAGAACCAGGACCACAGTGTTATAAAAACTTTCTTCCCCATCAGACTGTTAAATCAGAGAGGCTTCTTTGTTTTTAAATATTTTTTTTATTTTATTTTGAAACCATAATTAATAATTTATTAAATTTCAGTGTTCTATCCATTATCTATTTATCTATAGATTTTATTATTTTAGTATTATTATTTATTTATATTTTATATTTATTTATAGATTTATATATCTGTTTTGCATTGACTAACTGAGTAGTGAAACACAATTTAGTTTTTCGTGCATCTTGTGAAAAATGACAAATAAAGGAATCTTAAATCTTAAATGTTAATTGTTAAATCTTTACGGCTGATTTGGTTCCTGTTTATTCACACTGTCATGGTTTACTGGAACACTTAATGGTTATTATTATTATTGTTATTATCATTATTATTTTGTTATTGTTATTATTATTAATAATATTAGAATTATTATTATTATTGTTATTATTATTATTAGTTACTCTACGCTCTAACAAGAGTTATTTTCTCATAAAAGCTGATGTTAGTGTTTTCTCTGTATGGAGTTAATAGTCCAGAGCTTAATAAATTCATAAATAAAATAAATAGAAAATTTTCCTCTTTGAGTAAAACTCACTCAGTGAATTAAAGTTATGAAAATATAATCACAAAAAAAAATCAAAAAATAAGTTCTGTCTTTAGAGATGGAGTCATGCTTTTATATGACTTGTGTGAGAAAATAATCTTTGTGTATTTTTTAATTTTAATTGTTCTTTTCTTTTTTCTTTTCTTGATGAGAATGTGCGAACGAGTGTTGATAGAAGGTGTTTAAATTAATTTATTTTTGAATTTAAATGGTATTTTGACTCCTCAACTGAAGCAGAATTTGTTTTTCATTTCACCTAAAGATCCGAACCAAATTATTACTATTATAACTGTATAATATATATATTCACATCATACCAAATTCTTATTATTGATATAGAGCTGTTTATTTCAAATATTCTTATTTTTGTCATTGCTACTTTAACATATTGTTCCTGATACGTCGTTTGCTGTATTTTATATATTTCTGCTCATTCTGTGTATTTTTACTCCTTTATGTTCTTCTGCTTTCTCACTTTCTCACATCTAATCACGTCCTGATTAACGTCCTGATAATGAACAGTGAACATCAGGTTAACGACAGTTTTTCAGATGTTTTATTTCCACTTCTGTTCTGTTAATGATCACTTTTTAAGGTTTAAAGAACAAAGTTTAAAGCGCCTTTGACATCCATCCAAACATTGGACGTGTCCACTACCTGAGCTGTGAAGGTCAAACACCTGAAGACAAACTTTGTCCTCACACACAGCCTTTAATGAAGACGATCTGTCTTCCAAGACGCCACCAAATACCATTTTTAGTGTTTATGTGCGACTTAATTTCCCATTAATTCCTGTGTTTGGGTGAATGCAGCGTCATGACCTTTAAAGCAGGACTTTGTTTGGTTGCACTTGATATGATGACGCTGACAGCAGAGCCGCGAAGAAACACAAATAAAAAACGGGGGAAAGAAAATAGATCTTTTTAATGGAGTTTAACAATCGGTCTCTGGTGGACTCATTAGGATGACCAGTTTGACTTATTTTACAGCCACTGGTAATTAGTATCTGCAGGAGTTATGGCTATAATCAGCCAAGTTTTCCCTTTGACTTTCTCTCCGTTAGCCATTAACTTTGTGCTAGACTTGCTCCAGGAAGGCGGTCAAATGTGTAAAAAGACAGCAGCCGTAAAACTAATAAAACTGTAGGGTTCCTTCTGGGGAACTTTAATACTTCCAGCGATATGATAATTCTTTTTACTTCAAAGCAGCCATTAAAAAAAGGACAGATTTTCTTTGGCTGTGATGGAGGCCTTCTGGGTTTGACGGGCATTCTGGGTTCTGCTGGCTCTACAGCGATGGGTAAACACCAATACTTCAATTTGTTTATTTGTTTTATTAATCTGTGACACTGCTTATCAAAGCGATTAACACAAACAATCCTGGAAGCAACGTTCAAAGACGTCCACATTATCAGACAAACCAACGCTGTTAAAACACAGAGGTCGTCCACTGGATATCAGACAGTCATCTTTACGTCCAGTTTAAGGTGGTGTTGAGGGATACCAGCTCTTCTTGAAACTGATTATTGTCATGTGTTTTTGGTGCTGACCCTATACGCTGGCCCTCCTCCTATACGGTAAGCGTATTGCATCATTTCCGCTCTCAGCCGCTACTCTGTTGTTTCCTACAGCACTCTGAGCTGCTCTGCCACAAAAATAGTTTTGTTACTGTCTTAATCCACAGTGGTTAACGTCCCGCCGTACATTTGTAGTGTACTAATCCTATCAAGCACTCTAAAACTTCTCTAGACTTTCCCTGTCACTCGTTGGTGTTTTCCAGCGGCTTTTTTCGGCTAACAACTAGCTTCCATAGCCTAGCTTAGCAGCTATCTTAGCGTATATCCATGGCTTCTCCTCTTCCTTCTCCTGCTTTCTCTTGCTCAGTGTGTCTCATGCTCAGTTATTCCTCTGCCTCCTTTAGTGATAATGGTACGTGTAACAAGTGTAGCATGTTCGCGGTTTTGGAGGCGAGGCTTAGCAGTTAAGCCCGGCTCCGCACCATCCAAAGTCCTAGTTATGCCTCCGTAGCTAGCCAGCCCCTAGCCGGTGCGAGCCGACCTAGCGTAGCTCCTGCTAGCCGTCCCCCGGCAACTCCCGAGCAGCCGGGAGAGTGGGTGACTGTCCGAAGGAAGCGTAGTTTTAAACAGCCCACGGCTCACCACCGACCCCTTCACGTTTCTAACAAGTTTTCCCCACTCAGCGACACACCCGCTGAGAAACCAACCCTGGTTATTGGCAGCTCTATTCTTCGAAACGTGAAATTAAGCGACACCGGCAACCATAGTCAAATGCATTCCGGGGACCAGAGCGGGCGACGTTGAATCCTATTTGAAACTGCTGGCTAAGGATAAGCGTAAATATGGGACTATTGTTATTCACGCTGGCGGTAATGACACCCGGTTACGCCAATCGGAGGTCACAAAAATTAATGTGGAATCGGTGTGTGCTTACGCTAAAACAATGTCGGACTCCGTAGTTTTCTCTGGTCCCCTCCCTAGCTTGGCCTCTGATGACATGTTTAGTCGCATGTCATCCTTCCACCGCTGGCTGTCGAGGTGGTGTCCAGTTAATGATGTGGGCTTCATCGATAATTGGAACAGTTTCTGGGGAAAACCTGGTCTGATGAGGAGAGACTGCATCCATCCTACTTTGGAAGGAGCAGCTCTCATTTCTAGAAACATGGCCAAGTTTATTAGTCGACCTAACCCATGACAACCCAGGGTTGAGACCAGGAGACAGAGTTGTAGTTTAACACACTTCTCTGTGCTTCCATTAGAGCAGTCACCCACCCAGAACCCCATAGAAACGGTGTCTGTCCCACGACCACTAAAATCAGTTAAATCCATAGTAAACAAAAAAGGGGAGTTGAACAAAATAACTTAATAAAAATTAAATCCACTGCTGAAATAGATAATCAGGACAGGAGAATTAAATGTGGACTTTTAAATATCAGGTCATTATCATCTAAAGCTCTACTAGTAAATGAATTAATATCAGATAACCAGGTTGATTTATTTTGTCTTACTGAAACCTGGTTGTGTCAGGATGATTATGTCAGCCTGAATGAATCCACTCCTCCTAGTCATATTAATACTCATATTCCTAGAGATACAGGTCGTGGAGGAGGAGTTGCAGCCATTTTTGATTCTAGTCTATCGATCAAACCTAAACCTAAATTAAATTATAAGTCTTTTGAAAGCCTGGTTCTTAGTCTTTCTCATCTTAAATGGAAAAACAGAGAAACCAGTTTTATTTGTTATAGTGTACCGTGCTCCAGGTCCATATTCTGAATTTATATCTGAGTTCTCTGAGTTTTTATCAACTTTAGTCCTGAGAACTGATAAAGTCATTATTGTAGGTGACTTTAATATTCATGGGACGTTGACAGTGACAGCCTTGGTACTGCTTTTATCTAGCTGTTAGATTCAATTGGCTTCTGTCAGAATGTTCAGGAACCAACTCACTGTTTTAACCATACCCTCGACCTGGTCCTGACCTACGGCATTGAAGCAGAACATTTATCAGTCCACCAACAGAATTCCTTCCTATCAGACCATTACTTGTTAACCTTTGAATTTTGTCTTCTGGACTACACTCCATCAGGTAAATCCATGTACACTAGATGTTTATCTGAAAGTGCTGTAGCCAAGTTTAAGGATATAATTCCATTAGCTTTTAATTCAATATCTAATATCAATAATATACTTGAGGGCTCAGACTTCAGTCCTACTCAAATTGATAATTTGGTAGATAGTGCTGCAGACTCTCTGCGAGCATCTCTAGACTCTGTTGCTCCTTTAAAAAAGAAGATAGTAAAGCATAGAAAGCTGGCTCCATGGTATAACCCTCACACCCGCAGTTTAAAGCAAGCAGCAAGAAGATTTGAAAGGAAGTGGCGTTTAACCGGTCTGCAAGCGTCTCGCCTGGACTGGCATGATAGTTTGAAAGCTTATAGGAAGGCTCTCCGTAAGGCCAGAGCAGCTTATTATTCATCATTAATAGAGGAAAATAAAAACAACCCCAGGTTTCTTTTCAGCACTGTAGACAGGCTGACAGAGAGCCACAGCTCTATTGAACCATCTGTTCCCACAACCCTCAGTAGTAGTGACTTCATGAGCTTCTTTAATGAGAAGATTATAACTATTAGGGAGAAAATCAGTCACACTGTGCCTTTGACTGAAAATGCTTTGTCTTTAAACACAGGAAGCATAGGACTCATTGAAGAACTTGATGTATACTTGGACTGCCTTTCTCCCATAGACCTCCACAAACTGACTTCATTGATTTCCTCATCTAAGCCTTCTACTTGTCTCTTAGATCCCATCCCAACTTCACTGCTTAAAGAAGCTTTACTTACTGAGCACCTCTTTATTAAACATGATCAACTTATCTTTGCTGTCAGGCTATGTACCTCAGTCATTTAAAGTATCAGTAATCAAACCTCTTCTGAAGAAGCCCGGTCTTGATCCAGAGGTTTTAGCCAACTATAGACCAATATCCAACCTTCCTTTTCTCTCTAAGATCCTTGAGAAAGCAGTGTGCAGTCAGCTGTGTGACTTCCTCCAGAACAATAATCTATTTGAGGACTTTCAGTCAGGATTTAGAAAATATCATAGCACCGAGACCGCTCTGGTGAAAATTACTAATGACCTGCTAATTGCGTCAGACCATGGACTCGTCTCAGTACTTGTCTTGTTAGATCTTAGCGCTGCTTTTGATACTATTGACCACCATATCCTGTTGCAGAGATTAGAACATTTAACTGGCATCAGAGGAACTGCTTTAAGCTGGTTCAAATCCTACTTATCGGATCGATCACAGTTTGTTCACATTAATGATGAGTCCTCCATGCAGTCCATAGTCAGTTATGGAGTTCCTCAAGGTTCTGTGCTTGGGCCTATTCTATTTACTTTATATATGCTTCCTTTAGGCAATGTTATCAGGAAACACTCCATAAACTTTCACTGTTATGCAGATGATACTCAGCTATATTTGTCATTTAAGTCAGACGAATCCAGCCAGTTAGCTAAACTCCAAACATGTCTTCAGGATATAAAAACTTGGATGGCGACAATTTCTTGTTGTTAAATTCAGATAAAACTGAGGTTATTCTAATTGGCCTGAAAATCTCAGAAATAACCTATCTAATGACTTATTTACTCTAGGTGGCTTCTGCACAGCCTCGAACACTACTGTAAGGAATCTAGGGGTAATTTTTGACCAAGATATGCCCTTCAACGTCCACATGAAACAAACAGCTAGAACAGCTTTTTTTTCATCTGCGTAACATTGCAAAAATAAGGCATATTCTCTCCCAAAACGATGCAGAAAAATTAGTCCATGCATTTGTAACTTCCAGGCTGGACTATTGTAACTCAAGTTATTATCAGGCTGCCCTAATAAGTCTATCAGGACTCTCCAGCTGGTCCAGAACGCTGCAGCACGTGTTCTGACCAGAACCAGGAAAAAGAGACCATATTTCTCGGTGTTAGCCTCTCTCTGCACTGGCTCCCTGTAAAATCTAGAATAGAATTTAAAATCCTCCTCCTCACCTACAAGGCACTTAATGGTCAGGCACCATCTTATCTTAAAGAGCTAATAGTGCCTTATAATCCTGCTAGAACTCTCTACGCTCTCAGAATGCAGGACTATTAGGGTTCCTAGGGTTTATAAAAGTAGAATGGGAGCTAGAGCTTTCAGTTATCAAGCTCCTCTTCTGTGGAACCAACTCCCTCTTCGGTCCGGGAGGCAGACACCATCCCCTTATTCAAGAGTAGGCTTAAGACTTTCCTTTTGATAGTGCTTATAGTTAGGACTGATCCAAGGTTGACTCAGGCTGCCTTGGATCAATCCTCTTAGTTATGCTGCTATAGGTCTAGACTGCCGGGGGACTTCCTCTGACACACTGAGCTTTCTTCTTCTTCATTTGGATGCCTCCATTAAGTCATTTTACTAACTCATCTTCTTCCTCGGAGCCCCTGTGCTCCCAGCTCCCAGGTGTCTGTGAGCTGAGGCTACTTGTTTGAGAAGGAGTTGATGTCATCCAGGCTTCGGCCTGTCCTGATGGTGGTGAGATGGAGAAGAGGCGATGCTGCTCAGGTTGTATCTGTTAGAGTAGTGGAGAAGAGGATGTGTTTACTCTTCCTCCCTTTAACACATGCTGCAGATTAGTTTTGTGCCTCGTAGTCCCTGTGCGTTCTCATCTCACAGGTATCCATGGATCCAGTCTACCTGGTGGAGTAGTGGTTGTGCAGACCAGTCAGGCTTCATCTTCTGGTTCTGAGTGACGTGGTGGTGATGAGGTCATCCTGCGGAGGTTTCTCCTGTTTGGTGTGGTGGAGAGGAAGACGTGCTGCTCAGGCTTCTTCTGGTTGGCATGGTGGAGAGGACGACATGCTTCTCATCCTTTGCTGATAGCTTGATGATGCTCTTCATCCCCTTGGACACTCTCATACAATTCTATATATACACACTGTATATTAGCTGTTGTTATATTGAGTTGGACATTTCCATACAATTTTGTATGTTAGTGTTAATGTGTTTTCATTGTTGTTATTCTGTACACATGGCATCTATTGCACGTCTGTCCATCCTGGAAGAGGGATCCCTCCTCTGTTGCTCTTCCTGAGGTTTCTTCCGCTTCTTTCCCTGTTAAAAGGTTTTTTTTTGGGGAGTTTTTCCTTAGTCGATGCGAGGGTCATTGTAAAGGACAGAGGGTGTCATATCCTGTACAGATTGTAAAGCCCAATGAGGCAAATTCATAATTTGTGATATTGGGCTATACAAATAAAGTTGACTTGACTTGACTTTGCCTTTACGTTCACAGCCAATCAGATCTCTGCATGAAGCTGTGATGTCAGCATTGCATTGCAAAAACAATGGTTCGTAAAACTACTCCTCATTTTATTGTGAGTTCCCTTTTTCCTTTTGTTGTTAAATTCTTATCTTTGTTGTTAAATTGTTATCTTTGTTGTTAAGTTGTTATTGTTTTGGTTGTTAGGTCATTGTTAAGCTATTTAATTTGTTATTGTTTTGTTGTTAGGTAGTTGTTAGCTTGTTGTTATGTTGTTAACTTTGTTGTTTGGTTGTTGTTAGCTTGTTGTTAGGTTGTTAACTTTGTTGTTTGGTTGTTGTTAGCTTGTTGTTGGGTTGTTATGTTGTTAACTTTGTTGTTTGGTTGTTGTTAGCTTGTTGTTAGGTTGTTAACTTTGTTGTTTGGTTGTTGTTAGCTTGTTGTTATGTTGTTAACTTTGTTGTTTGGTTGTTGTTAGCTTGTTGTTAGGTTGTTATGTTGTTAACTTTGTTGTGAGGTTGTTGTTGTTAGATTGTTGTTGGGTTGTTACGTTGTTAACTTTGTTGTTTGGTTGTTGTTGTTAGCTTGTTGTTGGGTTGTTACATTGTTAACTTTGTTGTTTGGTTGTTGTTGTTAGCTTGTTGTTGGGCTGTTAGGTTGTTAACTTTGTTGTGAGGTTGTTGTTGTTAGATTGTTGTTGGGTTGTTACGTTGTTAACTTTGTTGTGAGGTTGTTGTTGTTAGATTGTTGTTGGGTTGTTACGTTGTTAACTTTGTTGTTTGGTTGTTGTTGTTAGCTTGTTGTTGGGTTGTTAGGTTGTTAACTTTGTTGTGAGGTTGTTGTCATTGTTTTTGGTTGTTTCTTTTGTTGGAATGTTGTTAAGCTGTTTAGTTTGTTATCGGTTTGTAGGTAGGTTGTTGTTGTTTGTTTGTTGTTTGGTTATTGTTAGCTTATTGACTTCATGACTCCCACAAAGGAGCTCAGACTTCCAGCCTCTGTTAAGTATTTCTGATATTTCTACATTAAACTTTTTCTTCAATTTATTAATAAAAAATCTTATAACAGATAACGTATAATCTACTGTATGTGCGAATTAAACAGATACTTTAGATATATTTTATAACTGAAGACATAATCTCCTTCATTAATTTCTTCTGATTTTAATACAGGTGCAGCAGAAACATTCGCAAACAAACAACGTTAAAGGTCGAAAATAGCAACTTCTCCAAGTGCTCATCAAGAGACAACAAGACCTGTCTGAACTCATTTCAGCGTTGTTGTCTTTTTTATATCCTCCTCTTTTTACTGCCCATCTAATGGCTTATTTATTACATTCATTCTTTATAAGCCGGCTCCTGTGTGGCCTCATTACGACTATAGCACTGCTTTGGAATTCCAGGATAATTATGAGCTTCATTGTTTTAATAAGAGTCTCGGTCAGCCCGGATCTGTGCTACGTCTTCACCCTTCCCAGGGGGAAGGATATGAGGGCAGCGCCAGCGCCGGACAGATGGAATCAGACGCACTGCAGGTAAATATTTATCGTCCACTGTGTGAAGGAAGATGCTAGAATCTCATCAGCTGTCTTGTAAAAAGAGTTGCGATGCTTCAGTTGGACCACAGCTTTAATAAGTCTGTGATGCAACTTCAGCTCGTCTCTTAAATCAAAGCAGCACTTTTCTTCTCATCATGAGGTAACGCCTGGAAACTCTGAGGCCGAAGAATGGAGCTGCTATCAAAGTGAGCACGAAAACAACACAGCGATAACAGATAAATATACATGTATACATATATATATATATCGAGACATTTTAACTTTTCTGTCATTTTAATGCAGCTGCAGAGACACGAAGCAGAGGATCAATGTTGAAAATTCTTTGAAGAAGAAACGGAGTAGTTTTTTTCTGGCAGGTCATCGACCACAGCTCACCTGTTCCACAGGTGATCCACTGCATGTCTAAACCAATAACTAATGACGACATAAGTTTTTAAGTTCTCATCATGTTACTTCTATTTGTTTCATTATATGATAATATATTTTATTTTATTTTATGTATTTTTGCTTTTTATTCTTGTAAAATTGCTTTCATATTTATTTATATCTCCTGACCCTATTTATTCTGATGATTTTAATTTTTCTTTTGTTTATTGTTGGAATTTTCTGTCTCTGTTATTTATCTGTGCTTTTGCAATGTTGCTCTGTGAAGTATAACTGTGAAATGCTATAATAACAATAATAATAATAATAATAATAAATCAGTTATTGTTGTGATATAAATAAAGTTGAGAGAGGACTTTAGATTTACTGATGCTCAGAGTCTCCTCAATCAACTCCCACCAGATAAAATCGATAAACTATTTAGACGTGCTGTCCTTCATGTTATCATATTTAGTTTTTTATTCTGTGTATTTCCTCTGTTTTAATATATTATATAGTATGATAAAATGCTATGTGCAGTTATTTTATGTTGTAATTCCAGCATCCTGCAGCCGTACAGTGTAAAATAAATGACCCTGGACCGGGGCTTTGTTCGAGTCACGTCTAGATTAATGTTCATGTAGGAGCTGCTAAGCTGCATTAAAGCTAATGTTCATCCAAACTGCCGGCAGGTTGTGACCTCGCTGTTCCCCGTGGATGCCGTCGCCGCTGAAGGACATCGCCTGGCGTCCATAATGGAAGGCCCCAAATCACAGAAAGATGAGTCCTCTACATGAATCACGTGATAGACTGCTTCGGTGGCGACCATCTTTGAGTGGATAATGGACCACAGCTATGTGCCCCACAATCCATTTGTGCCCTCGAAACAGCATTGGCGGTCCTCCTGAGACGCTTCAGGAAGTCCTTCATCACTTACTGGGATATCATCACTTAAAGGCCAACGCCTCGACCTGAAGAACAGAGTTCCTCCAAATCGTTACACCAAGAAAAAACAAGCCCAACATGGTGCTACCAAACGGCTGGCTGGTGGATGCAGGAAACATCTTCCTACCCACCAGATGACCGTGTACTCATCACTTCCTCTATTAGGAATCATGGTTAGACCTCCAGGGACCTGTCCAGAAATGTGACTTCTTTGACAAGGACAGTTGGAAACAGACTTCTTGAAGCTGGTCTGAAGTCACACAGAAGAAGAAGGAACCCAGAAGGAAGGCTGGTTACTCTTGGCTGTGGATCAGAAGGATTGGACTGTTGAGGATGGGCTGAGCTTCTCTTCACTGATGGATCTACAGGGGTTGGTCAATGAAACTGAAACACTGGCCAATTTAATGTTGGAGGTTTCATGGCTAAATGTGACCAGCCTGGTGACCAAACTTCATTGATTGTACATTGCACCAGTAAGAGCAGAGTGTGAAGGTTCAATTAGCAGAGTAATAGCACAGTTTGCTTAAAATATGGGTGACATATCAGAGTTCAAAAGAGGACAAATTGTTGGTGCATGTCTTGCTGGCGCATCTGTGACCAAGACAGCAAGTCTTTGTGATGTATCAAAAGCCACGGTATCCAGGGTAATGTCAGCATACCACCAAGAAGGACGAACCACATCCAACAGGAGTAACTGTGGATGCAAGAGGAAGCTGTCTGAAAGGGATGTATCCAAAAAACATCAAACCACAGCTGCCCAACTCACTGTAGAATTAAATGTGCACCTCAACTCTCCTGTTTCCACCAAAACTATCCGTCTGGAGCTCCACAGGGTCAAGTTGAACATCTCCCATGGCCTGCACAGTCACCACATCTAAATATTATTGAGCCACTTTGGGGTGTTTTGGAGGAGCGAGTCAGGAAACGTTTTCCTCCACCAGCATCACGTAGTGACCTGACCACTATTCTGTAAGAAGAATGGCTCAAAATATCTCTGGCCACTGTGCAGGACTTTTATCTGTCATTCCCAAGACAAACTGATGCTGTATTGGCTGCAAAAGGAGGCCCTACACCATACTAATGAATTACTGTGGTCTAAAACCAGGAGTTTCAGTTTCATTGTCCAACCCCTGTAGTTTAGAGACATCTTCCTGGTTAAGAACCCTGGATAAACCTACAAACCAGACTGTCCTGCCCATACAGTAAAACATGAGGGTGGATCAGGGATGATCTGGGTTGTTTCAGTATGGCTGGAACACAATGAATGAACCAGGTCATGTACAGGACTACTCTTGGAAACAGTCTTCTTCCCTCAGCTGGAAAACACTTTCCTGCCTTCAATGACTGGATTTTCCAATAAGACAAGATCAGTTAAAGCCCGGATGGAGAACCAGAACATTGAAACCATGCCTTGGACTGCTCAATCACCAGATCTAAATCCACCTGAAAACCCGTGGAAGATCATCAAACTCAAGAAAAAACAAAGCGGATAAGTTTGAATTAGTGCAACAGGAATGGGCTGCACTGACAATGTGACAGCATGAGACGTATGCTAAGAGACGTATGGCTGCAGTCATCAAAAACTATGGTGATACAATTAAGTACTAACTCCTGTATGTGTCATGAGAATAATACAGACAGAAAAGAAAACATGGAATGGCTAAAAGCTGTTTTTGGCTGTACAATGCCACAGCTTTTGATGTTAGAACTTAAGTGATTGCAGTTATTGTACTTGTCCAAAGAAATGTACCTCTAGTTGTACCAGGCGTTCAAATGAACAAGAAATTGAAGAAAACAAGGGTGATCTAAATACAATTCTGCAAATCTACAGAGTGGTATTTCGATTTTTTACTATAAAACATACTTCTTCTACCTCCAGCGATGCTGTAGTTTTTTTTGTTTTTGCAACACGCCACAAATTTACTTTGTACTTTTATTTTGAAGCACAGTAAAATAAGTGTTTTACGGTGACACTGTCCTGCTCGTCCTCCGCTGTGTCATCACTTCAGTCAACACTTCGTACTGCCAAAAGGTCATGAGGTCACAGGGCCTGTGAGGTCACTGAGTAACCAGAACCAGAACATCTCACTCTGGACGGCTGCCAGTGGTTTTTGAGTCTGCTGAGATCATTACAGGTATTACTTACCCCCTCCCCCCATCATTAAACATGCTGAAGCCATTTGTTTAGCAGCTGAGGGAGCGACGCAGCCTGGACTGATTTATTAACGTCCTGATGACAAACGCTGCACTTCAGGAATTCCACTGGAGACGAAGACTCTTGTCTTGGGACTTTAATGGACAGTAATGTGAAGGACGCAGAATAATTCCATCAATCAAAATGTTCAGAGACGTTTCTGCTGAACCACTGGCAGGTATAGAAGCCTAGTGGTGCCCGAAACAGGAAGTCAGATGAAAACAGAACAGTTTGATTTTGTTATTATTTATTACATAGTGTGTGTGTGTGTGTGTGTGTGCGTGTGTGTGTGTATTCCAGTGGATAATGAGACAATGTAAAAAAAAAATAATTCTCAGCTTTTATTTTCATTTGAACAAAAGTATCATGTCCAAAATTATTTATACCCTTCTCAATAATCAATAGAAAAGCCTTTATTGGCTATTACACCAATCAAACACTTCCTAGCAGCTTCTTGTATGTTTCCACAGATTTTTTTTTTTTTTGCCCATTTAGCTTCAGCTCCATTTTTTTCAGGTTGGAGGGTCTCCTCGCCATCACCCTGATCTTTAGCTCCTCCACACATTCTCAGCTGGGCCACTACAAAAACATTCATGTTTCTGTCCTCTAACCATTTCTTCACCACTTTCGCTCTGTTATTGTGGATCATTGTCATGCTGAAATGCCCACTGCTGCCCAAGGCCAAGCTTCTTGCAGACTGCTTCCTGTTGTTGTTGAGAATTTTGATTTATTGTTCTTTTTTCGTGGTGCTGTTCACTGTGATCAAGTCCGTTGGCTGAAAAACACCCCAAATCATCAGGTTTCCACCACCATGTCTGACAGTGAGGATGGTGTTCTTAGTCTTGAAGGCTTCTCCTTTTTTACGCCAAATGAAGGACAACAATTCAATTTTTGTTTCATCTGACCATAAAACAGAAGGCCAGAAGTCCTCTTCTTTGTCCAGATGAGTGTTTGTAAAGGCCAAGCAGGTCTTATCTGGAGAAGTGGCGTCCTCCTTGGTCTGCCTCCATGGACCCCAGCAGGGTTCAGTGTCTGTTGGACTGTCTGCCTTGATATGTTTCCACCAGCAGAGCTCACATTCACCAGGTCCTTGATTCTTCTTCACCTCTCTCATTATCCTCTTGGCCAACACAGGTGTCATTTTTGGCTTCTGACCACGTCCTCTGAGATTTTCCAGTGTGGAACATCTTGTATTGTTGCAGGTCCTCAGTGAGCTCCTTTGTCTTAACCATGACTGTCCACAAACCAGCTGCAGAGAGCTGCTGTTTTTCACCTGTTGATTAAAACATCTGTTCCCAATGAATCAGAGTAAATAGAATGCTTTAGAACAGGTTGGACTTATTCAGGGTGTTATAAAACTTCAGATTCTCCAATAGACTGTGACAATCTGCAAAGGGTTTTTGCTAATTTTGGACATGCTACTTTTTGTCCAAATGTAAATAAAAGCTGAGACCTATGCACAATGATGCGTCTTATACATCGTGTTATCTTCTGAGAGGCCTGTGTCATTTCCTATCGACAAAAAAAAATGCTTATTTTATACATATATATGTATACATACATATAAGTTTAAAATACATTAACAATAGTGTTAGTTTAGTGTATGGAATTCTGAACATTGTTTCATGTATATATGTGTATAATAATTTTGTATCATATTATAGTAATACCACTAATTATTAATAAGAATAATATTTAATATTATTTTAGATATTTAGGTGCATCGTGATGGTTGCGACATGTTGACGTGTTACGCTAAGCGTGTTGCATCACTTCCTGTTCCCTCCACTGTTCTGCTCTGAGCTAGTCTGATATGCTGTAATCTACTTTATAATCCAGTTGATCGCTGTTGTTCTGAACGACAGTGATTAACCTCCTGTTCTCCATTTATTCTGACACTAGTCTCAGTGAAGCACTTTCAGCTCTGTACAGACTTTCAATCATTTGCTCTTTTCCGGCAGCTCTTTTCTGCTAACAACTAGCCTAACAACTAGGTGTAGCTGCTGCCAGCCGTCCCCCGGCTATCCCTGGTTCACCACCCACCTGACATGTTTCTAATAAGTTTTCCCCACTCAGCGACACACCCGCTCCGATTATTGGCAGCTCTATTCTTCTAAATGTAAAATTATCCGCCACAGAAACTTCTGCATGTCCTGTCAGATAACAGCAGGGCTAACATGCTGTGGATGTAATGCATAAATGAATAAATAACAATTTAGTAATAACTGACTCTATAACTAGGCAGCAGACAGTGTCTGTGTCTTTGCTTCCAGCAGGCTAATATCTACTGTGTTACTGTCCACATGCTGTCAGGAGGTATTTAAAGAGACATCAGCTGGAGAAGCAACATCTGATCCTTCTGAAGCCTTTGTGGTCTCCATGTAATTATATTATTATTACTAATAACAATATGCAACAACAACACTAATAACTTATTTGTGTTGTTGTTGCATATTGCAGTTATGTATTGTTACTCATTGAATATGGGTGTCAGTCAAAGTAAATGAACAAAGATTATTTGTGCAGTGCTACTTTATATGCAGTAGAATGACACAAATGACTGACTACAGTGTGAAAACAGAGTAACAGGAAGTATTGTGTCTTTGAATACAGCAGCTCAAGCAGCATCAGGACTGACCGGCATTAATAAGCATCATTTGATGGGACCATTGACTCACCAGGTCAGATTTTAAGGTCTATAGGTTGATGTACCTGTGGTGATCTAGGTTTTCTGTTTCGAATCGCTAAGATAACTGCGAGTCTTTTATTTTCAGTTTTGTGTCAACAGTAAAATTAATGTATTCCATATCTTTATTGTTTTCTTGTCTTAATTTAAATAGTTATTATTGTGGTGTGGAGTTGTTTGATGTTGCTTATGTGTACACACACACACAAATATATATATACATATACATATATATATATATATATATATATATATATATATATATTTATATATATATATATATATACACACATATATGTATATATGTACATATGTACGTGTTTTTATATACATATATGTGTGTGTATATATATATATATATATATATATATATATATATATATATATATATATAGCTGTGTCAATGTGGGCTGGGTCTGTGGCTGTTACGGTGGCAGGTGGGTTAGCTTTTGTTAGCATTAGTTAGCCTTGATGCAGCCTGGTTTGGATTCGGTTCACGTTTGTCAGCGTTAGTTAGCCTTGATGCAGCCTGGGTTAGCCTCAGTTAGCTTTTGTTAGCATTGGCTAGCCTCAGTGCAGCCTGGGTTAGCCTTAGTTAGCTTTTGTTAGCATTAGTTAGCCTTGATGCAGCCTGGTTTAGACTCAGTTAGCTTTTGTTAGCATTAGCTAGCCTCAATGCGGCCTGGGTTAGCCTTGGTTAGCGTTTGTTAGCATTAGTTAGCCTTGACGCAGCCTGGGTTAGCCTCAGTTAGCTTTTGTTGGTATTACTTAGCCTTGGAGCAGCCCTGGCGTGCCTGGCTCTCCCTACACTGCCTTGGGTCCATCTGGAGGAGGTGTTTACAGGCAGGCTGTCAGGAGAGATGCTACGACATGAGCGATGAAACACTATCTGAGCAGATGTTATGAGCTGATTCTCAGTCCGAGCTCTCACAAATGTTTTATGATGAATCTACATATTTCCTGTCTCCGGGGGGAAACACTTATTATTGGGAAGCACTCGATCTCTGCTCCACTTCCTGTCGGCTCTAATGGCTTCCAGGTGAGAAGTTGGTCCTGGTTTATTAAAGCTGCTCTGATGGTGATACAGTCAGTTTGAGTCTGAGCAGAGCTGATGGAGTCAGGAGCTCCTGTTGCAGGAGGAGGGAGAAAGGAGTAGGAGGTAAGGAGGAAGAGGAGGGCGAGGAGGAGAAGAGGAGGAGGAGTGGAGAGAGGAGGAGGTGAGGAAGAGGAGAGGAAGTGGAGGTGAGGAGGAGGTGAGGAGGAGGAGGGAAGAGAGGAGGAGGTGAGGGAGAGGAGAGGAAGTGGAGGTGAGGAGGAGGTGAGGAGGAGGAGGCAAGAGAGGAGGAGGTGAGGGAGAGGAGAGGAAGTGGAGGTGAGGAGAAGGAGGGGAGAGAGGAGGTGAGGAAGAGGAGAGGAAGTGGAGGTGAGGAGGAGGTGAAGGGGGAGGAGAGGTGAGGAGGAGTAGTGGAGGAGGTGGAGGTGAGGAGGAGAAGGTGGTCGGGGGAGAAGTGGTGAGGAGGAGGTGGAGAGGAGGAGGAGGAGGAGGAAGAGGAGGTGAGGAGATGAGGAGGAGGTGGTGAGGAGGAGTAGGTGAGGAGGGGGAGAAGGTGAGGGTGAAGCGGCGAGGAGGAGGAGGTGCGGTGGGGGAGAGGAGGGGAGAGGTGCAAGGGCAGAGGAAATGAGGAGTGGGTGAGGAGGAGGAGGTGGAAGAGGAGGAGGAGACAGAGAAGGTGGTGAGAAGGAGGGGAGAAAGGAGGTGGAGGTGAGGTAGTTGTGGTGAGGAGGAGAGAGTGGACGAGGAAAGAAGAGGTGGAGGAAGAGGTGAGGAGGGCGAGGAGGTGAGGAGGAGAGAAGAGGACTATATTCCAGGTTGGGGGCGTGGCCAGAGCGCTACACACCTGACTACTTCCTGGTTCTGTTGTTCCCCCCCACCCCAACATGAGGTTTCTGTGGACCCCTCAGATTCCAGGACCTGTTCCAGGACATCGTCCTTGGTGATCCTGAACCTCCTGGACCAGTGATTTACATTCCTGCTCTGAGCCCAGTTGGCGAGGAGCAGTGTTGTCATAGCGAGGACCGTGTGTGTGTGTGTGTGTGTGTGTGTGTGTGTGTGTGTGTGTGTGTGTGTGTGCTGAGGGGGGGTCACTTCCTGTGTGGGCCCTGAGCACTGCTTTATAACAACACAGTCGTATCGCGATGACATCATCAGCTCACAGGAAACGGTCTGATTCTGTCAGAGTGCAGATGTGTGCAGTGGTGACATCATGACTGCAGAGCAAACACACCTGCACTGAAAATATGTCAGATATTCATGAAAACATTTCTGAGCTGAAGGAGGACGGCGGTTTGATGAGAGAACGCTGGATACAGCAGAATAGAATAGAATAGAATAGAATCGTCCCCCATTGGAGGAAATTCACTCGCTACAGGAATGAAAATAAGTTAGAGTAAAAAAAAACAATGAATAGATGAAAAAGTCACTTCATTCGATATACTATGACAAGGCCTTTGATGACTTTTTAACAGTTTAAAAAATTTAATTTTTCTGACATACTATACTCTGATGTTTTTCATCACGAAAATGCCCTTCTAACAATTTTTTTTAAGAATAAATTAACAAATTAACATATATTCATCCATCCAAAGTCCTATTAAAAAGCATTTAGAGGACTTTTGATGATGTGTTACAATGTGACAATTTTTTCACATTTTCGAAATAATAATAATAATATGACCATTTTTTTAACACATCCTTAAAAATGTTTTTTTCAACAAAAATTCCCATGTACTCATTTGACTGTGCTATTAGAGGGCATTTATGATGTGAATTTATTTTATATTTTTGACATTCTTACTGTCAATTCAATCAACATACTATTATAAGGCATTTTAGGACTTTATGACATATACAACATGATGATTTTTGACTTTTTTGACCTTTTTATTTTTGTCGCTCTAAAAAAATATTTTTATCATCACATTTTTCAACATAAATTGTCATGAATTCATTCAACAAACATAATAAGGCATATTCATCACTTCTTAGACGTTTTCATTTTTTGACAATTTTTGACTTTTTCGACATACTATAGTAAGACCTTTTTTCGAAACAGATATTTTTGACGTACTATAATATGGCTTTTTTTTGTTAAATACAACATTTAACAACCAATTATACTATGAATCCATTCAATATACCAAAATAAGTCATATTTATCACTTTTTAGACTTTTAAATTTTTACACATTTTTTGACTATTTCAACATACTGTGGTATGACTTTTTGGCTTTTACTTGACATACTATAATATGGATTTTTTTACAACATTTAACAACAAATTATGCTATAAATCAAGTCAACATACCATAATAATCCATATTTATCACTTTTTAGACATTTTTTGACTTTTTTAATTTTTCGACATGGTATAGTATGACTTTTTTCAGGCAGATATTTTTTGACATGCTATAATATGGCTTTCTTACAACATTTAACAACAAATTATGCTATGAATCCATTCAACATACCATAATGAGGTATATTTATTACCTTTTAGACGTTCTAATTTTGTGTTTACATTTTTTGATTTTTTTGACATACATCTCGTATTTACTCAGTGTCTTCTTGCCAGGAGTCCCTGTGCTTTTCACCTCCCAGGTGTCCATGAACTGAGGCTACTTGGTGGGAAGGAGGTGGTGTCCTCCAGGTTTCATCTGTTGAGATGGAGAAGAGGCGTTGCTGCTCATGTCCTATGTGTTAGAATAATGGAGAAGAGGATGTGTTTCCTCTCCCTCCCTTCAACACATGTTCCAAATTAGTTTGTGCCTCGTACTCCCTGTGCGTAAACATCTCACAAGTATCCATGGGTCCAGTTTATCTGGTAGAGGTAGGTTGGACAGACCAGGCGTCATCTTCTGCTACTGAGTGACATGGTGATGATGAGGACATCTTGCTGAGGCTTGTCCTGTTTGGTATGGTGGAGAGGAGGACGTGCTAACCAGGCTTCATCCCTGTTTATTGCTTAAAAAATGTCAGACAACAGTATGTCGAAAGAAGTAAAAAATTGAAAATGTCTAAAAAGTGATAAATATGCCTTCTTATGGTATGTTGAGTGGATTTATAGCATAATTTTTAAATATTGTTTTAAAAAAAAGCGAAATTATAGTATGTCAAAAATTACCTCCTGAAAAAAAAGTCATACTATAGTATGTCGAAAAAGTCAAAAAATGTCAAAAAAATTAAATGTCTAGAAAGTGATAAAAATGCCTTATTATGGTATGTTGAATGGATTTATAGCATAATTTGTGCTTAAATGTCTTAAAGAAGCCAAATTATACGATGTCAAAAATTACCTCCTGAAAAAAAAGTCATACTATAGTATGTCGAAAAAGTAAAAAAATGTCAAAAAATTAAAATGTTTAAAAAGAGATAAAAATGCCTTATTATGGTATGTTGAATGGATTTATAGCATAATTTGTGCTTCAATGTTTTAAAAAAAGCCAAATTATTGTATGTCAAGAAATACCCCATGAAAAAAAAGTCATACTATAGTATGTCGAAAAAGTGAAAAAATGTCAATAAATTAAAATGTCTTAAAAGTCATAAAAATGCCTTATTATGGTATGTTGAATGGAATTATAGCATAATTTGTGCTTAAATGTTTTTTAAAAAAGCCAAATTATTGTATGTCAAGAAATACCTCATGAAAAAAAGTCATACTATAGTATGTCGAAAAAGTAAAAAAAAGTCAAAAAATCAAAATGTCTAAAAAGAGATAAAAATGCTTTATTATGGTATGTTGAATGGATTTACAGCATAATTTGTGCTTCAATGTTTTAAAAAAGCCAAATTATTGTATGTCAAAAAATACCTCCTGAGAAAAAAAGTCATACTATAGTATGTCGAAAAAGTCAAAAAAATGTCAAAAAATCAAAATGTCTAAAAAGAGATAAAAATGCTTTATTATGGTATGTTGAATGGATTTACAGGCTAATTTGTGCTTAAATGTTTTAAAAAAGCCAAATTATTGTATGTCAAGTAATACCTCATGAAAAAAAAGTCATACTATAGTATGTCGAAAAAGTCAAATAATGTAAAAAAATTAAAATGTCTAAAAAGTGAAAAAAATGCTTTATTATGGTATGTTGAATGGATTTACAGCATAATTTGTGCTTAAATGTTTTAAAAAAGCCAAATTATTGTATGTCAAAAATTACCTCCTGAAAAAAAAGTCATACTATAGTATGTTGAAAAAGTCAAAAAATGTCAAAACATTAAAATGTCTAAAAAGAGATAAAAATGCTTTATTATGGTATGTTGAATGGATTTACAGCATAATTTGTGCTTAAATGTTTTAAAAAAGCCAAATTATTGTATGTCAAAAAATACCTCTGAAAAAAAGTCATACTACAGTATGTCCAAAAAGTCAAAAAATGTCAAAAAATTAAAATGTCCAAAAAGTGATAAAAATGCCTTATTATGGTGTGTTTTATGGATTTATAGCATAATTTGTGCTTAAATGGTTTAAAAAAACAAATTACAGTATTTTAAAAAGTTCCTCCTGAAAAAAAAGTCATACTATAGTATGTCGAAAAAGTCAAAAAATGTCAAAAAAATTAAAATGCCGAAAAGGAGATCAAGATGCCTTATTATGGTATGTTGAATGGATTTATAGCATAATTTGGGCTTAAATGTGGTATAAAAGTCAAATTATTGTATGTCAAAAATTACCTCCTGAAAAAAAGTCATACTATAGTATGTCGAAAAAGTCAAAAAATGTCAAAAAAATGAAATGTCTGAAAAGTGATAAAAAATGCCTTATTATGGTCTGTTGAATGGATTCATAGCATAGTTTCTGTTTAAATGTTTTTTTAAAAAGAAGCCAAATTACAGTATTTTAAAAAATACCTCCTGAAAAAAAAGTCATACTATAGTATGTCGAAAAAGTAAAAAAAAATAAAAAAAATTAAAATGTTTAAAAAGAGATAAAAATGCCTGATTATGGTATGTTGAATGGATTTATAGCATAATTTGTGCTTAAAGGTCTTAAAAAGCCAAATTATAGTATGTCAAGAAATACCCCATGAAAAAAAAGTCATACTATAGTAAGTCGAAAAAGGCAAAAAATGTCAAAAAATTTAAATGTCTAAAAAGTCATAAAAATGCCTAATTATGGTATGTTGAATGATTTATAGCATAATTTGTCTTAAAGAAGCCAAATTATACAATGTCAAAAATTACCTCCTGAAAAAAAGTCACACTATAGTATGTCGAAAAAGTCAAAAAATGTCAATAAATTAAAATGTCTTAAAAGTGATAAAAATGGCTTATTATGGTATGTTGAATGGAATTATAGCATAATTTGTGCTTAAATGTTTTTTAAAAAAGCCAAATTATTGTATGTCAAGAAATACCTCATGAAAAAAAGTCATACCATAGTATGTCGAAAAAGTCAAAAAATGTCAACAAATTAAAATGTCTAAAAAGAGATAAAAATGCCTAATTTTGGTATGTTGAATGGATTTATGGCATAATTTGTGCTTAAATGTGGTATAAAAGCCAAATTATAGTATGTCAAAAATTACCTCCTAAAAAAAAGTCATACTATAGTATGTCGAAAAAGTCAAAAAATGTCAAAAAATTAAAATGTCTAAAAGGAGATAAAAATGCCTAATTATGGTATGTTGAATGGATTTATAGCATCATTTTTGCTTAAATGGTTTAAAAAAAAACAAATTACAGTATTTTAAAAAAATTCCTCCTGAAAAAAAAGTCATACTATAGTATGTCGAAAAAGTCAAAAAATGTCAAAAAAATTAAAATGCCTAAAAGAAGATCAAGATGCCTTATTATGGTATGTTGAATGGATTTATAGCATAATTTGGGCTTAAATGTGGTATAAAAGCCAAATTATACTTTGTCAAAAATTACCTCCTGAAAAAAAAGTCATACTATAGTATGTTGAAAAATTCAAAAAATGTCAAAAAATTAAAATGCCTAAAAACTGATAAAATGCTTATTATGGTATGTTAAATGGATTTAAAGCACAATTTGAGCTTAAATGTTTTTCAAAAGCCAAATTACAGTATTTTAAAAAATACCTCCTGAAAAAAAGTCATACTATAGTATGTCGAAAAAGTCAAAAAATGTCAAAAAATTAAAATGTCTAAAAGGAGATAAAAATGCCTTATTATGGTATGTTGAATGGATTTATAGCATAATCTGGGCTTAAATGTCTTACAAAAGCCAAATTATAGTATGTTAAAAGTTACATCCTGAAAAAAAAGTCATACTATAATATGTCAAAAAAGTAAAAAAAAATGTCGAAAAATTAAAATGCCTAAAAAGTGATAAAAAATGCCTTATTATGGTATGTTGAATGGATTTATAGCATAATTTGTGCTTAACTGTCTTAAAAAACCTAAACTATAGTATGTCAAAAATTACCTGCTGAAAAAAAAGTCATACTATAGTATGTCGAAAAAGTCAAAAAATGTCAAAAAATTAAAATGCCTAAAAAGTGATAAAAATGCTTTATTATGGTATGTTGAATGTATTTATAGCATAATTTGTGCTTAAATGTTTTAAAAAAAAAAAGCCAAATTACAGTATTTTAAAAAATACCTTCTGAAGAAAAGTCATACTATAGTATGATGAAAAAGTCAAAAAATGTCAAAAAATTAAAATGTCTAAAAGGAGATAAGAATACCTTATTATGGTATGTTGAATGGATTTATAGCATAATTTGTGCTTAAATGTGGTATGAAAGCCAAATCACAGTATTTTAAAAAATACCTCCTGAAAAAAAAGTCATACTATAGTATGTCAAAAAAGTCAAAAAATGTCAAAAAATTAAAATGTCTAAAAGGAGATAAAAATGCTTTATTATGGTATATTGAATGGATTTATAGCATAATTTGTGCTTAACTGTCTTAAAATAGCCAAATTATAGTATGTCAAAAAATACTTCCTGAATAAAAGTCATACTATAGTATGTCGAAAAAGTCAAAAAATGTCAAAAAATTAAAATGTCTAAAAGGAGATAAAAATGCCTTATTATGGTATGTTGAATGGATTTAAAGCATTATTTGTGCTTAAATGTGGTATAAAAGCCAAATTATAGTATGTCAAAAATTACCTCCTGAAAAAAAAGTCATACTATAGTATGTCGAAAAAGTCAAAAAATGTCAACAAATTAAAATACCTAAAAAGAGATAAAAATGCCTAATTATGGTATGTTGAATGGATTTATACCATAATTTGTGCTTAAATGTCTTTAAAAAAGTGTAATTATAGTATGTAAAATATTACCTCTTGAAAAAAAAGTCATACTATTGTATGTCGAAAAAGTCAAAAAATGTCAAAAAATTAAAATGTCTAAAAGGAGATAAAAATGCCTAATTATGGTATGTTGAATGGATTTATAGCATCATTTTTGCTTAAATGGTTTAAAAAAAAACAAATTACAGTATTTTAAAAAAATTCCTCCTGAAAAAAAAGTCATACTATAGTATGTCGAAAAAGTCAAAAAATGTCAAAAAAATTAAAATGCCTAAAAGAAGATCAAGATGACTTATTATGGTATGTTGAATGGATTTATAGCATAATTTGGGCTTAAATGTGGTATAAAAGCCAAATTATACTTTGTCAAAAATTACCTCCTGAAAAAAAAGTCATACTATAGTATGTTGAAAAATTCAAAAAATGTCAAAAAATTAAAATGCCTAAAAACTGATAAAATGCTTATTATGGTATGTTAAATGGATTTAAAGCACAATTTGCGCTTAAATGTTTTTCAAAAGCCAAATTACAGTATTTTAAAAAATACCTCCTGAAAAAAAAGTCATACTATAGTATGTCGAAAAAGTCAAAAAATGTCAACAAATTAAAATACCTAAAAAGAGATAAAAATGCCTAATTATGGTATGTTGAATGGATTTATACCATAATTTGTGCTTAAATGTCTTTAAAAAAGTGTAATTATAGTATGTCAAATATTACCTCTTGAAAAAAAAGTCATACTATTGTATGTCGAAAAAGTCAAAAAATGTCAAAAAATTAAAATGCCTAAAAAGAGGTAAAAATGCTTTATTATGGTATTTTGAATGGATTTTTAGCATAATTTGTCCTTAAATGTCTTAAAAAAGTGTAATTATAGTATGTCAAAAATTACCTCCTGAAAAAAAAGTCATACTATTGTAAGTCGAAAAAGTCAAAAAATGTCAAAAAATTAAAATGTCTAAAAGAAGATAAAAATGCCTTATTATGGTATGTTGAATGGATTTACAGCAGAATTTGTGCTTAAATGTCTAAAAAATCCAAATTATAGTATGTCAAAAATTACCTCCTGAAAAAAAGTCATACTATGGTATGTCGAAAAAAGTCAAAAAATGTAAAAAAATTAAAATGTCTAAAAGGAGATAAAAATGCCTCATTATGGTATGTTGAATGGAATTAAAGCATAATTTGTGCTTAAATGTGGTATAAAAGCCAAATTATAGTATGTCATAAAATACCTCATGTAAAAAAGTCATACTATAGCATGTCAAAAAAGTCAAAATATGTCAAAAAATTTAAATGTCTAAAAAGACATAAAAATGCTTTATTATGGTATTTTGAATGGATTTATAGGATAATTTGTGCTTAAATGTCTTTAAAAAAAGTGTAATTATAGTATGTCAAAAATTACCTCCTGAAAAAAAAGTCATGCTATAGTATGTCGAAAAAGTCAAAAAATGTCAAAAAATTAAAACGCCTAAAAGGATATCAAAATGCCTTATTATGGTATGTTGAATGGATTTCTAGCATAATTTGTGCTAAAATGTCTTAAAAAAGTGTCATTATTATATGTCAAAAATTACCATCTGAAAAAAAAGTCATACTATAGTATGTCGAAAAAGTCAAAAAATGTCAAAAAATTACAATGTCTGAAAAGTCATAAAAATGCCTTATTATGATATATTGAATGGATTTATAGCATAATTTGTGCTTAAATGTCTCAAAAAAGTTTAATTATAGGATGTCAAAAATTACCTCCTGAAAAAAAGTCATACTATGGTATGTCGAAAAAAGTCAAAAAATGTCAAAAAATTAAAATGTCTAAAAGGAGATAAAAATGCCTCATTGTGGTATGTTGAATGGAATTAAAGCATAATTTGTGCTTAAATGTGGTATAAAAGCCAAATTATAGTATGTCAAAAAATACCTCATGAAAAAAAGTCATACTATAGTATGTCAAAAAAGTCAAAATATGTCAAAAAAGTCAAAATATGTCAAAAAATTAAAATGTCTAAAAAGACATAAAAATGCTTTATTAGGGTATTTTGAATGGATTCATAGCATAATTTGTGCTTAAATGTCTTAAAGAAGTGTAATTATAGTATGTCAAAAATTGCCTCCTGAAAAAAAAGTCATACTATTGTAAGTCGAAAAAGTCAAAAAATGTCAAAAAATTAAAATGTCTAAAAGAAGATAAAAATGCCTTATTATGGTATTTTGAATGGATTTTTAGCATAATTTGTCCTTAAATGTCTTAAAAAATCCAAATTATAGTATGTCAAAAATTACCTCCTGAATAAAAGTCATACTATAGTATGTCGAAAAAGTCAAAATATGTCAAAAAATTTAAATGTCTAAAAAGACATAAAAATGCTTTATTATGGTATTTTGAATGGATTTATAGGATAATTTGTGCTTAAATGTCTTTAAAAAAAGTGTAATTATAGTATGTCAAAAATTACCTCGTGAAAAAAAAGTCATACTATAGTATGTCGAAAAAGTCAAAAAATGTCAAAAAATTAAAATGTCTAAAAAGACATAAAAATGCCTTATTATGGTATTTTGAATGGATTTATAGCATAATTTGTGCTTAAATGTCTTTAAAAAGTGTAATTATTGTATGTCAAAAATTACCTCCTGAAAAAATAGTCATACTATAGTATGTCGAAAAAGTCAAAAAATGTCAAAAAATTACAATGTCTGAAAAGTCATAAAAATGCCTTATTATGATATATTGAATGGATTTATAGCATAATTTGTGCTTAAATGTCTCAAAAAAGTTTAATTATAGGATGTCAAAAATTACCTCCTGAAAAAAAGTCATACTATGGTATGTCGAAAAAAGTCAAAAAATGTCAAAAAATTAAAATGTCTAAAAGGAGATAAAAATGCCTCATTGTGGTATGTTGAATGGAATTAAAGCATAATTTGTGCTTAAATGTGGTATAAAAGCCAAATTATAGTATGTCAAAAAATACCTCATGAAAAAAAGTCATACTATAGTATGTCAAAAAAGTCAAAATATGTCAAAAAAGTCAAAATATGTCAAAAAATTACAATGCCTAAAACGTAATAAAAATGCTTTATTATGGTATGTTGAATGGATTTATAGCATAATTTGTGCTTAAATGTCTTAAAGAAGTGTAATTATAGTATGTCAAAAATTGCCTCCTGAAAAAAAAGTCACACTATAGTATGTCGAAAAAGTCAAAAAATGTCAAAAAAATTAAATGCCTAAAACGTAATAAAAATGCTTTATTATGGTATGTTGAATGGATTTATAGCATAATTTGTGCTTAAATGTCTTTAAAAAGTGAAATTATAGTATGTCAAATATTACCTCCTGAAAAAAAAGTCATACTATAGTATGTCGAAAAAGTCAAAAATGTCAAAAAAATTAAAATGTCTAAAAAGAGATTAAATGCTTTATTATGGTATGTTGAATGGATTTATAGCATAATTTGTGCTTAAATGTGGTACAAAAGCCAAATTATAACATGTCAAAAATTACCTCATGAAAAAAGTCATACTATAGTATGTCGAAAAAGTCAAAAAATGTAAAAAAATTAAAATGTCTAAAAAGAGATCAAAATGCATTATTATGCTGTGTTGAATTAATTTATAGCATAATTTGTGCTTAAATGTGGTATGAAAGCCAAATTATAGTATGTCAAATATTACCTCCTGAAAAAAAGTCATACTATAGTATGTCGAAAAAGTCAAAAATGTCAAAAAAATTAAAATTTCTAAAAAGTGATAAAAATGCTTTATTATGGTGTGTTGAATGGATTTATAGCATAATTTGTGCTTAAATGTGGTACAAAAGCCAAATTATACTATGTCAAAAATTACTTCATGAAAAAAAAAGTCATACTATAGTATGTCGAAAAAGTCAAAAAATGTAAAAAAATTAAAATGTCTAAAAAGAGATCAAAATGCATTATTATGCTGTGTTGAATTAATTTATAGCATAATTTGTGCTTAAATGTGGTATGAAAGCCAAATTATAGTATGTCAAAAATTACCTCATGAAAAAAAAGTCATACTATAGTATGTCGAAAAAGTCAAAATATGTAAAAAAATTAAAATGTCTAAAAAGACATAAAAATGCTTTATTATGGTATGTTGAATGGATTTATAGCATAATTTGTGCTTAAATGTGGTACAAAAGCCAAATTATAACATGTCAAAAATTACCTCATGAAAAAAGTCATACTATAGTATGTCGAAAAAGTCAAAAAATGTAAAAAAATTAAAATGTCTAAAAAGAGATCAAAATGCATTATTATGCTGTGTTGAATTAATTTATAGCATAATTTGTGCTTAAATGTGGTATGAAAGCCAAATTATAGTATGTCAAAAATTACCTCCTGGAAAAAAGTCATACTATAGTATGTCGAAAAAGTCAAAAAATGTCAAAGAATTGAAATTTCTAAAAGGAGATAAAAATGCCTTGTCATGGTATGTTGAATGGATTTATAGCATTATTTGTGCTTAAATGTCCTAAAAAAGTGAAATTATAGTATGTCAAAAATTACCTCCTGAAAAAAAAATTCATACTATAGTATGTGGAAAAAGTCAAAAAATGTCAAAAAATTAAAATGTCTAAAAAGAGA
This sequence comes from Synanceia verrucosa, assembly GCA_029721515.1. NCBI lineage: Eukaryota > Metazoa > Chordata > Actinopteri > Perciformes > Synanceiidae > Synanceia > Synanceia verrucosa. The sequence continues at coordinate 2,195,751 of CM056553.1, forward strand.
TAAAAATGCTTTATTATATAACATATAACATAATTTGTGCTTAAATGTGGTACAAAAGCTAAATTATAACATGTCAAAAATTACCTCCTGAAAAAAAAATTACTATAGTAGGTCGAAAAAGTCAAAAAATGTCAAAAAATGAAAATGCCTAAAAAGTAATAAAAATGTTTTATTGTGGTATGTTGAAAGGATTTAGAGCATAATTTGTTCTTAAATATCTTAAAAAAGTGAAATTATAGTATGTCAAAAATTACCTCCTGAAAAAAAAAGTCATACTATACTATGTCGAAAAAGTCAAAAAATGTCAAAAAATTAAAATGTCTAAAAAGACATAAAAATGCTTTATTATAGTATTTTGAATGGATTTATAGCATAATTTGTGCTTAAATGTCTTTCAAAAGTGTAATTATAGTATGTCAAGAATTACCTCCTGAAAAAATAGTCATACTATAGTATGTCGAAACAGTCAAAAATGTCAAAAAATTAAAATGTCTAAAACGTAATAAAAATGCTTTATCATGGTATGTTGAATGGATTTATAGCATAATTTGTGCTTAAATGTCTTAAAAAAGTGAAATTATAGTATTTCAATTATTACCTCCTGAAAAAAAAGTCATACCATAGTATGTCAAAAAAGTCAAAAAATGTCAAAAAATTAAAATGTCTAAAAGGAGATAAAAATGCCTTATTATGGTATGTTGAATGGATATAAAGCATATTTTGTGCTTAAATATTTTAAAAAAGCTAAATTATAATATGTCAAAAAATGCCTCCCGAAAAAAGTCATATTATAGTATGTCGACAAAAGTCAAAAAATGTCAAAAAATTAAAATGTGTAAAAGGAGATAAAAATGCCTTATTATGGTATGTTGAATGGATATAAAGCATATTTTGTGCTTAAATATTTTAAAAAAGCCAAATTTCAGTATTTTAAATAAATACATCCTGAAAAAAAAGTCAAATTATAGTATGTTAAAAAAGTCAAAAAATGTCAAAAAATTAAAATGTCTAAAAAGTTATAAAATTGGCTTATTATGGTATGTTGAATGGATTTATAGCATAATTTGTGCTTAAATGTGGTATAAAAGCCAAATTATAACATGTCAAAAATTACTTCATGAAAAAAAAGTCATACTATAGTTTGTCGAAAAAGTCAAAAAATGTCAAAAAATTAAAATGCCTAAAGAGTAATAAAAATGTTTTATTATGGTATGTTGAATGGATTTATAGCATAATTTGTGCTTAAATGTCTTTAAAAAGTGTAATTATAGTATGTCAAAAATTACCTCCTGAAAAAAAAGTCATACTATAGTATGTCAAAAAAGTCAAAAATGTCAAAAAATTAAAATGTCTAAAAGGAGATAAAAATGCCTCATTATGGTATGTTGAATGGAATTAAAGCATAATTTGTGCTTAAATGTGGTATAAAAGCCAAATTATAGTATGTCAAAAAATACCTCATGTAAAAAAGTCATACTATAATATGTCAAAAAAGTCAAAATATGTCAAAAAATTTAACTGTCTAAAAAGACATAAAAATGCTTTATTATGGTATTTTGAATGGATTTATAGCATAATTTGTGCTTAAATGTCTTAAAAAAAGTGTAATTATAGTATGTCAAAAATTACCTCCTGAAAAAAAAGTCATACTATAGTATGTCGAAAAAGTCAAAAATGTCAAAAAATTAAAATGTCTAAAAGGAGATAAAAATGCCTTATTATGGTATGTTGAATGGATTTACAGCAGAATTTGTGCTTAAATGTCTAAAAAATCCAAATTATAGTATGTCAAAAAATACCTCATGAAAAAAAGTCATACTATAGTATGTCGAAAAACTCAAAAAATGTCAAAAAAATAAAATGTCTAAAAAGAGATAAAAATGCTTTATTATGGTATTTTGAATGGATTTATAGCATAATTTGTGCTTAAATGTCCTAAAAAAAGTTTAATTATAGTATGTCAAAAATTACCTCCTGAAAAAAAGTCATACTATGGCATGTCGGAAAAAGTCAAAAATTTTCAAAAAATTAAAATGTCTAAAAAGAGATAAAAATGCTTTATTATGGTATTTTGAATGGATTTATAGCATAATTTGTGCTTAAATGTCTTTAAAAAAGTGTAATTATAGTATGTCAAAAATTACCTCCTGAAAAAAAAGTCAAACTATAGTATATCGAAAAAGTCAAAAGATGTCAAAAAATTAAAATGTGTAAAAAGGAGATAAAATGCCTTATTATGGTATGTTGAATGGATATATAGCATAATTTGTGCTTAAATGTTTTTAAAAAAGCGAAATTATAATATGTCAAAAATTACCTCCCGAAAAAAGTCATACTATAGTATGTCGAAAAAGTCAAAAAATGTCAAAAAATTAAAACGTCTAAAAGGAGATAAAAATGCCTTATTATGGTATGCTGAATGGATACATAGCATAATTTGTGCTTAAATGTGGTATAAAAACCAAATTATAACATGTCAAAAATTACCTCCTGAAAAAAAGTCATACTATAGTATGTCGAAAAAGTCAAAAATGTCAAAAAATTAAAATGCCTAAAAAGACATAAAAATGCTTTATCATGGTATTTTGAATGGATTTAAAGCATAATTTGTGCTTAAATGTCTTAAAAAAAGTGTAATTATAGTATGGCAAAAATTACCTCCTGAAAAAAAAGTCATACTATTGTATGTCGAAAAAGTCAAAAAATGTAAAAAAATTAAAATGTCTAAAAAGAGATAAAAATGCTTTATTATGGTATTTTGAATGGATTTATAGCATAATTTGTCCTTAAATGTCTTAAAAAAAAAGTGTAATTATAGTATGTCAAAAATTACCTCCTGAAAAAAAAGTCATACTATAGTATGTCGAAAAAGTCAAAAATGTCAAAAAATTAAAATGCCTAAAAACACATAAAAATGCTTTATTATGGTATTTTGAATGGATTTAAAGCATAATTTGTGCTTAAATGTCTTAAAAAAGCCAAATTATACTTTGTCAAAAATTACTTCCTGAAAAAAAAAGTCATACCATAGTATGTCGAAAAAGTCAAAAAATGTCAACAAATTAAAATGTCTAAAAAGAGATAAAAATGCTTTATTATGGTATGTTGAATGGATTTATAGCATAATTTGTGCTTAAATGTCTTTAAAAAGTGTAATTATAGTATGTCAAAAATTACCTCCTGAAAAAAAGTCATTACTATAGGTATGTCGAAAAAAGTCAAAAAATGTCGAAAAATTAAAATGTGTAAAAGGAGATAAAAATGCCTTATTATGGTATATTGAATGGATTTACAGCATAATTTGTGCTTAAATATCTTAAAAAAGCCAAATTATACTTTGTCAAAAATTACTTCCTGAAAAAAAAGTCATACTATAGTATGTCGAAAAAGTCAAAAAATGTCAAAAAATTAAAATGTCTAAAAGGAGATAAAAAATGCCTTATTATGGTATGTTGAATGGATTTCTAGCATAATTTGTGCTAAAATGTCTTAAAAAAAAGTGTAATTATAGTATGTCAAAAATTACCTCCTGAAAAAAAAGTCATACTATTGTATGTCGAAAAAGTCAAAAAATGTAAAAAAATTAAAATGTCTAAAAGCAGATAAAAATGCCTTATCATGGTCTGTTGAATGGATTTTCAGCAGAATTTGTCCTTAAATGTCTAAAAAAGCCAAATTATAGTATGTCAAAAAATACCTCATGAAAAAAAGTCATACTATAGTATGTCGAAAAAGTCAAAAAATGTCAAAAAATTAAAATGTCTAAAAAGAGATAAAAATGCTTTATTATGGTATATTGAATGGATTTACAGCATAATTTGTGCTTAAATATCTTTAAAAAGTGTAATTATTATATGTCAAAAATTACCATCTGAAAAAAAAGTCATACTATAGTATGTTGAAAAAGTCAAAAAATGTCAAAAAATTACAATGTCTAAAAAGAGATAAAAATGCTTTATTATGGTATATTGAATGGATTTATAGCATAATTTGTGCTTAAATGTCTTAAAAAAAGTTTAATTAAAGTATGTCAAAAATTACTTCCTGAAAAAATGTCATACTATGGTATGTCGAAAAAAGTCAAAAAATGTCAAAAAATTAAAATGTCTAAAAGGAGATAAAAAATGCCTCATTATGGTATGTTGAATGGAATTAAAGCATAATTTGTGGTTAAATGTGGTATAAAAGCCAAATTATAGTATGTCAAAAAATACCTCATGTAAAAAAGTCATACTATAGTATGTCGAAAAACTCAAAAAATGTCAAAAAATTAAAATGTCTAAAAGGAGATAAAAAATGCCTTATTATGGTATGTTGAATGGATTTCTAGCATAATTTGTGCTAAAATGTCTTAAAAAAAAGTGTAATTATAGTATGTCAAAAATTACCTCCTGAAAAAAAAGTCATACTATTGTATGTCGAAAAAGTCAAAAAATGTAAAAAAATTAAAATGTCTAAAAGCAGATAAAAATGCCTCAAAAAATGTCAAAAAATTAAAATGTGTAAATGGATTTATAGCATAATTTGTGCTTAAATGTGGTACAAAAGCCAAATTATAACATGTCAAAAATTACCTCATGAAAAAAAAGTCATACTATGGTATGTCGAAAAAGTCAAAAAATGTAAAAAAATAAAAATGTCTAAAAAGACATAAAAATGCCTTATTATGGTATGTTGAATGGAATTAAAGCATAATTTGTGCTTAAATGTGGTATAAAAGCCAAATTATAGTATGTCAAAAAATACCTCATGAAAAAAAAGTCATACTATAGTATGCCGAAAAAGTCAAAATATGTCAAAAAATTAAAATGTCTAAAAAGACATAAAAATGCTTTATTATGGTATGTTGAATGGATTTATAGCATAATTTGTGCTTAAATGTGGTACAAAAGCCAAATTATAACATGTCAAAAATTACCTCATGAAAAAAAAGTCATACTATAGTATGTCGAAAAAGTCAAAAAATGTAAAAAAAATTAAAATGTCTAAAAAGAGATCAAAATGCATTATGATGCTATGTTGAATTAATTGATAGCATAATTTGTGCTTAAATGTGGTATAAAAGCCAAATTATAACATGTCAAAAATTACTTCATGAAAAAAAGTCATACTATAGTTTGTCGGAAAAGTCAAAAAATGTCAAAAAATTAAAACGCCTAAAGAGTAATAAAAATGTTTTATTATGGTATGTTGAATGGATTTATAGCATAATTTGTGCTTAAATGTCTTTAAAAAGTGTAATTATAGTATGTCAAAAATTACCTCCTGAAAAAAAAGTCACACTATAGTATGTCGAAAAAGTCAAAAATGTCAAAAAATTAAAATGTCTAAAAGGAGATAAAAATGCCTTATTATGGTATGTTGAATGGATTTACAGCAGAATTTGTGCTTAAATGTCTAAAAAATCCAAATTATAGTATGTCAAAAAATACCTCGTGAAAAAAAGTCATACTATAGTATGTCGAAAAAGTCAAAAATGTCAAAAAATTAAAATGTCTAAAAGGAGATAAAAATGCCTCATTATGGTATGTTGAATGGAATTAAAGCATAATTTGTGCTTAAATGTGGTATAAAGGCCAAATTATAGTATGTCAAAAAATACCTCATGAAAAAAAGTCATACTATAGTATGTCAAAAAAGTCAAAATATGTCAAAAAAGTCAAAATATGTCAAAAAAGTCAAAATATGTCAAAAAATTAAAATGTCTAAAAAGACATAAAAATGCTTTATTAGGGTATTTTGAATGGATTTATAGCATAATTTGTGCTTAAATGTCTTTAAAAAGTGTAATTATTGTATGTCAAAAATTACCTCCTGAAAAAATAGTCATGCTATAGTATGTCGAAAAAGTCAAAAATGTCAAAAAATTACAATGCCTAAAACATAATAAAAATGCTTTATTATGGTATGTTGAATGGATATATAGCATAATTTGTGCTGAAATGTGGTATAAAAGCCAAATTATAACATGTCAAAAATTACCTCCCGAAAGAAGTCATACTATAGTATGTCGAAAAAGTCAAAAAATGTCAAAAAATTAAAATGTCTAAAAGGAGATAAAAAAAAATGCCTTATTATGGTATGTTGAATGGATTTACAGCATAATTTGTGCTTAAATGTCTTTAAAAAGTGAAATTATAGTATGACAAAAATTACCTCCTTAAAAAAAAGTCATACTATATTATGTCGAAAAAGTCAAAAATGTCAAAAAAATTAAAATGTATAAAAAGAGATTAAATGCTTTATTATGGTATGTTGAATGGATTTATAGCATAATTTGTGCTTAAATGTCTTAAAAAATCCAAATTATAGTATGTCAAAAATTACCTCCTGAATAAAAGTCATACTATAGTATGTCGAAAAAGTCAAAATATGTCAAAAAATTTAAATGTCTAAAAGAGATAAAAAATGCTTTATTATGGTATTTTGAATGGATTTAAAGCATAATTTGTGCTTAAATGTCTTAAAAAAAGTGTAATTATAGTATGTCAAAAATTACCTCCTGAAAAAAAAGTCATACTATTGTATGTCGAAAAAGTCAAAAAATGTAAAAAAAATTAAAATGTCTAAAAGCAGATAAAAATGCCTTATCACGGTATGTTGAATGGATTTACAGCAGAATTTGTCCTTAAATGTCTAAAAAAGCCAAATTATAGTATGTCAAAAAATACCTCATGAAAAAAAGTCATACTATAGTATGTCGAAAAAGTCAAAAAATGTCAAAAAATTAAAATGTCTAAAAAGAGATAAAAATGCTTTATTATGGTATTTTGAATGGATTTATAGCATAATTTGTGCTTAAATGTCTTTAAAAAGTGCAATTATAGTATGTCAAAAATTACCTCCTGAAAAAAAGTCATACTATAGTATGTCAAAAAAGTCAACAAATGTCAAAAACTTAAAATGTCTAAAAGGAGATAAAAATGCCTTATTATGGTATGTTGAATGGATTTACAGCATAATTTGTGCTTAAATGTCTTAAAAAGCCAAATTATAGTATGTCAAAATTACCTCATGAAAAAGTCATACTACAGTATGTCGAAAAAGTCAAAAATGTCAAAAATTAAAATGTCTAAAAAGAGATAAAAATGCTTTATTATGGTATTTTGAATGGATTTATAGCATAATTTGTGCTTAAATGTCTTTAAAAAGTGTAATTATAATATGTCAAAATTATCTCCTGAAAAAAGTCATACTATAGTATGTCGAAAAAGTCAAAAGATGTCAAAAATTAAAATGTCTAAAAGGAGATAAAAATGCCTTATTATGGTATGTTGAATGGATTTAAAGCATAATTTGTGCTTAAATATCTTAAAAAGCCAAATTATAGTATGTCAAAAAATACCTCATGTAAAAAAGTCATACTATAATATGTCAAAAAAGTCAAAATATGTCAAAAAATTTAAATTTCTAAAAAGACATAAAAATGCTTTATTATGGTATTTTGAATGGATTTATAGCATAATTTGTGCTTAAATGTCTTTAAAAAAGTGTAATTATAGTATGTCAAAAATTACCTCCTGAAAAAATAGTCATGCTATAGTATGTCGAAAAAGTCAAAAATGTCAAAAAATTACAATGCCTAAAACGTAATAAAAATGCTTTATTATGGTATGTTGAATGGATTTATAGCATAATTTGTGCTTAAATGTCTTAAAGAAGTGTAATTATAGTATGTCAAAAATTGCCTCCTGAAAAAAAAGTCACACTATAGTATGTCGAAAAAGTCAAAAAATGTCAAAAAAATTAAATGCCTAAAACGTAATAAAAATGCTTTATTATGGTATGTTGAATGGATTTATAGCATAATTTGTGCTTAAATGTCTTTAAAAAGTGAAATTATAGTATGTCAAATATTACCTCCTGAAAAAAAAGTCATACTATAGTATGTCGAAAAAGTCAAAAATGTCAAAAAAATTAAAATGTCTAAAAAGAGATTAAATGCTTTATTATGGTATGTTGAATGGATTTATAGCATAATTTGTGCTTAAATGTGGTACAAAAGCCAAATTATAACATGTCAAAAATTACCTCATGAAAAAAAAGTCATACTATAGTATGTCGAAAAAGTCAAAAAATGTCAAAAAAATTAAAATGTCTAAAAGGAGATAAAAAATGCCTCATTATGGTATGTTGAATGGAATTAAAGCATAATTTGTGCTTAAATGTGGTACAAAAGCCAAATTATAACATGTCAAAAATTACCTCATGAAAAAAGTCATACTATAGTATGTCGAAAAAGTCAAAAAATGTAAAAAAATTAAAATGTCTAAAAAGAGATCAAAATGCATTATTATGCTGTGTTGAATTAATTTATAGCATAATTTGTGCTTAAATGTGGTATGAAAGCCAAATTATAGTATGTCAAAAATTGCCTCCTGAAAAAAAAGTCACACTATAGTATGTCGAAAAAGTCAAAAAATGTCAAAAAAATTAAATGCCTAAAACGTAATAAAAATGCTTTATTATGGTATGTTGAATGGATTTATAGCATAATTTGTGCTTAAATGTCTTTAAAAAGTGAAATTACAGTATGTCAAATATTACCTCCTGAAAAAAAAGTCATACTATAGTATGTCGAAAAAGTCAAAAAATGTCAAAGAATTGAAATTTCTAAAACGTAATAAAAATGCTTTATCATGGTATGTTGAATGGATTTATAGCAGAATTTGTGCTTAAATGTCTTAAAAAATCCAAATTATAGTATGTCAAAAAATACCTCATGAAAAAAAGTCATACTATGGTATGTCGAAAAACTCAAAAAATGTCAAAAAATTAAAATGTCTAAAAAGAGATAAAAATGCTTTATTATGGTATTTTGAATGGATTTATAGCATAATTTGTGCTTAAATGTCCTAAAAAAAGTTTAATTATAATATGTCAAAAATTATCTCCTGAAAAAAAGTCATACTATGGCATGTCGGAAAAAGTCAAAAAATGTCAAAAAATTAAAATGTCTAAAAGGAGATAAAAATGCCTCATTATGGTATGTTGAATGGAATTAAAGCATAATTTGTGCTTAAATGTGGTATAAAAGCCAAATTATAGTATGTCAAAAAATACCTCATGTAAAAAAGTCATACTATAATATGTCAAAAAAGTCAAAATATGTAAAAAAATTTAACTGTCTAAAAAGACATAAAAATGCTTTATTATGGTATTTTGAATGGATTTATAGCATAATTTGTGCTTAAATGTCTTTAAAAAAGTGTAATTATAGTATGTCAAAAATTACCTCCTGAAAAAAAAGTCAAACTATAGTATATCGAAAAAGTCAAAAGATGTCAAAAAATTAAAATGTCTAAAAGGAGATAAAAATACCTTATTATGGTATGTTGAATGGATTTACAGCAGAATTTGTGCTTAAATGTCTAAAAAATCCAAATTATAATATGTCAAAAAATACCTCATGAAAAAAAGTCATACTATAGTATGTCGAAAAACTCAAAAAATGTCAAAAAAATAAAATGTCTAAAAAGAGATAAAAATGCTTTATTATGGTATTTTGAATGGATTTATAGCATAATTTGTGCTTAAATGTCCTAAAAAAAGTTTAATTATAGTATGTCAAAAATTACCTCCTGAAAAAAAGTCATACTATGGCATGTCGGAAAAAGTCAAAAAATGTCAAAAAATTAAAATGTCTAAAAAGAGATAAAAATGCTTTATTATGGTATTTTGAATGGATTTATAGCATAATTTGTGCTTAAATGTCTTTAAAAAAGTGTAATTATAGTATGTCAAAAATTACCTCCTGAAAAAAAAGTCAAACTATAGTATATCGAAAAAGTCAAAAGATGTCAAAAAATTAAAATGTCTAAAAAGGAGATCAAATGCCTTATTATGGTATGTTGAATGGATATATAGCATAATTTGTGCTTAAATGTTTTTAAAAAAGCGAAATTATAATATGTCAAAAATTACCTCCCGAAAAAAGTCATACTATAGTATGTCGAAAAAGTCAAAATATGTCAAAAAATTGAAATGTCTAAAAAGTTATAAAAATGGCTTATTATGGTATGTTGAATGGATTTATAGCATAACTTGTGCTTAAATGTGGTATAAAAGCCAAATTATAACATGTCAAAAATTACCTCCTGAAAAAAAGTCATACTATAGTATGTCGAAAAAGTCAAAAATGTCAAAAAATTAAAATGCCTAAAAAGACATAAAAATGCGTTATTATGGTATTTTGAATGGATTTATAGCATAATTTGTGCTTAAATGTCTTAAAAAAAGTGTAATTATAGTATGTCAAAAATTACCTCCTGAAAAAAAAGTCATACTATTGTATGTTGAAAAAGTCAAAAAATGTAAAAAAATTAAAATGTCTAAAAAGAGATAAAAATGCTTTATTATGGTATTTTGAATGGATTTATAGCATAATTTGTCCTTAAATGTCTTAAAAAAAAAGTGTAATTATAGTATGTCAAAAATTACCTCCTGAAAATAAAGTCATACTATAGTATGTCGAAAAAGTCAAAAATGTCAAAAAATTAAAATGCCTAAAAAGACATAAAAATGCTTTATTATGGTATTTTGAATGGATTTAAAGGATAATTTGTGCTTAAATATCTTAAAAAAGCCAAATTATACTTTGTCAAAAATTACTTCCTGAAAAAAAAGTCATACTATAGTATGTCGAAAAAGTCAAAAAATGTCAAAAAATTAAAATGTCTAAAAAGAGATAAAAATGCTTTATTATGGTATTTTGAATGGATTTATAGCATAATTTGTGCTTAAATGTCTTTAAAAAAGTGTAATTATAATATGTCAAAAATTACCTCCTGAAAAAAAAGTCATACTATAGTATATCGAAAAAGTCAAAAGATGGCAAAAAATTAAAATGTCTAAAAAGGAGATAAAAATGCCTTATTATGGTATATTGAATGGATTTACAGCATAATTTGTGCTTAAATATCTTAAAAAAGTGTAATTATTATATGTCAAAAATTACCATCTGAAAAAAAAGTCATACTATAGTATGTTGAAAAAGTCAAAAAATGTCAAAAAATTACAATGTCTGAAAAGTCATAAAAATGCCTTATTATGATATATTGAATGGATTTATAGCATAATTTGTGCTTAAATGTCTTAAAAAAAGTTTAATTATAGTATGTCAAAAATTACCTCATGAAAAAAAGTCATACTATAGTATGTCGAAAAACTCAAAAAATGTCAAAAAAATAAAATGTCTAAAAAGAGATAAAAATGCTTTATTATGGTATTTTGAATGGATTTATAGCATAATTTGTGCTTAAATGTCCTAAAAAAAGTTTAATTATAGTATGTCAAAAAATACCTCATGTAAAAAAGTCATACTATAGTATATCGAAAAAGTCAAAAGATGTCAAAAAATTAAAATGTGTAAAAAGGAGATAAAATGCCTTATTATGGTATGTTGAATGGATATATAGCATAATTTGTGCTTAAATGTTTTTAAAAAAGCGAAATTATAATATGTCAAAAATTACCTCCCGAAAAAAGTCATACTATAGTATGTCGAAAAAGTCAAAATATGTCAAAAAATTGAAATGTCTAAAAAGTTATAAAAATGGCTTATTATGGCATGTTGAATGGATTTATAGCATAACTTGTGCTTAAATGTGGTATAAAAGCCAAATTATAACATGTCAAAAATTACCTCCTGAAAAAAAGTCATACTATAGTATGTCGAAAAAGTCAAAAATGTCAAAAAATTAAAATGCCTAAAAAGACATAAAAATGCGTTATTATGGTATTTTGAATGGATTTATAGCATAATTTGTGCTTAAATGTCTTAAAAAAAGTGTAATTATAGTATGTCAAAAATTACCTCCTGAAAAAAAAGTCATACTATTGTATGTTGAAAAAGTCAAAAAATGTAAAAAAATTAAAATGTCTAAAAAGAGATAAAAATGCTTTATTATGGTATTTTGAATGGATTTATAGCATAATTTGTCCTTAAATGTCTTAAAAAAAAGTGTAATTATAGTATGTCAAAAATTACCTCCTGAAAATAAAGTCATACTATAGTATGTCGAAAAAGTCAAAAATGTCAAAAAATTAAAATGCCTAAAAAGACATAAAAATGCTTTATTATGGTATTTTGAATGGATTTAAAGGATAATTTGTGCTTAAATATCTTAAAAAAGCCAAATTATACTTTGTCAAAAATTACTTCCTGAAAAAAAGTCATACTATAGTATGTCGAAAAAGTCAAAAATGTCAAAAATTAAAATGTCTAAAAGAGATAAAAATGCTTTATTATGGTATTTTGAATGGATTTATAGCATAATTTGTGCTTAAATGTCTTTAAAAAAGTGTAATTATAATATGTCAAAAATTACCTCCTGAAAAAAAAGTCATACTATAGTATATCGAAAAAGTCAAAAGATGGCAAAAAATTAAAATGTCTAAAAAGGAGATAAAAATGCCTTATTATGGTATATTGAATGGATTTACAGCATAATTTGTGCTTAAATATCTTAAAAAAGTGTAATTATTATATGTCAAAAATTACCATCTGAAAAAAAAGTCATACTATAGTATGTCGAAAAAGTCAAAATATGTCAAAAAATTGAAATGTCTAAAAAGTTATAAAAATGGCTTATTATGGTATGTTGAATGGATTTATAGCATAATTTGTGCTTAAATGTGGTATAAAAGCCAAATTATAACATGTCAAAAATTACCTCCTGAAAAAAAGTCATACTATAGTATGTCAAAAAATGTCAAAAAATTAAAACGTCTAAAAGGAGATAAAAATGCCTTATTATGGTATGCTGAATGGATACATAGCATAATTTGTGCTTAAATGTGGTATAAAAGCCAAATTATAACATGTCAAAAATTACCTCCTGAAAAAAAGTCATACTATAGTATGTCGAAAAAGTCAAAAATGTCAAAAAATTAAAATGCCTAAAAACACATAAAAATGCTTTATTATGGTATTTTGAATGGATTTATAGCATAATTTGTGCTTAAATGTCTTAAAAAAAGGGTAATTATAGTATGTCAAAAATTACCTCCTGAAAAAAAAGTCATACTATAGTATGTCGAAAAAGTCAAAAATGTCAAAAAATTAAAATGCCTAAAAAGACATAAAAATGCTTTATTATGGTATTTTGAATGGATTTATAGCATAATTTGTGCTTAAATGTCTTAAAAAAAAGTGTAATTATAGTATGTCAAAAATTACCTCCTGACAAAAAAGTCATACTATAGTATGTCGAAAAGTCAAAAATGTCAAAAAATTAAAATGTCTAAAAGGAGATAAAAATGCCTTATTATGGTATGTTGAATGGATTTACAGCAGAATTTGTGCTTAAATGTCTAAAAAATCCAAATTATAGTATGTCAAAAAATACCTCATGAAAAAAAGTCATACTATAGTATGTCGAAAAACTCAAAAAATGTCAAAAAAATAAAATGTCTAAAAAGAGATAAAAATGCTTTATTATGGTATTTTGAATGGATTTATAGCATAATTTGTGCTTAAATGTCCTAAAAAAAGTTTAATTATAGTATGTCAAAAATTACCTCCTGAAAAAAAGTCATACTATGGCATGTCGGAAAAAGTCAAAAAATTTCAAAAAATTAAAATGTCTAAAAGGAGATAAAAATGCCTCATTATGGTATGTTGAATGGAATTAAAGCATAATTTGTGCTTAAATGTGGTATAAAAGCCAAATTATAGTATGTCAAAAAATACCTCATGTAAAAAAGTCATACTATAGTATGTCAAAAAAGTCAAAATATGTCAAAAAATTTAACTGTCTAAAAAGACATAAAAATGCTTTATTATAGTATTTTGAATGGATTTATAGCATAATTTGTGCTTAAATGTCTTTAAAAAGTGTAATTATAGTATGTCAAAAATTACCTCCTGAAAAAAAAGTCATACTATAGTATGTCGAAAAAGTCAAAATATGTCAAAAAATTGAAATGTCTAAAAAGTTATAAAAATGGCTTATTATGGTATGTTGAATGGATTTATAGCATAATTTGTGCTTAAATGTGGTATAAAAGCCAAATTATAACATGTCAAAAATTACCTCCTGAAAAAAAGTCATACTATAGTATGTCAAAAAATGTCAAAAAATTAAAACGTCTAAAAGGAGATAAAAATGCCTTATTATGGTATGCTGAATGGATACATAGCATAATTTGTGCTTAAATGTTTTTAAAAAAGCGAAATTATAATATGTCAAAAATTACCTCCCTAAAAAAGTCATACTATAGTATGTCGAAAAAGTCAAAAAATGTCAAAAAATTAAAACGTCTAAAAGGAGATAAAAATGCCTTATTATGGTATGCTGAATGGATACATAGCATAATTTGTGCTTAAATGTGGTATAAAAGCCAAATTATAACATGTCAAAAATTACCTCCTGAAAAAAAGTCATACTATAGTATGTCGAAAAAGTCAAAAATGTCAAAAAATTAAAATGCCTAAAAAGACATAAAAATGCTTTATCATGGTATTTTGAATGGATTTAAAGCATAATTTGTGCTTAAATGTCTTAAAAAAAAGTGTATTTATAGTGTGGCAAAAATTACCTCCTGAAAAAAAAGTCATACTATTGTATGTCGAAAAAGTCAAAAAATGTAAAAAAATTAAAATGTCTAAAAAGAGATAAAAATGCTTTATTATGGTATTTTGAATGGATTTATAGCATAATTTGTCCTTAAATGTCTTAAAAAAAAGTGTAATTATAGTATGTCAAAAATTACCTCCTGAAAAAAAAGTCATACTATAGTATGTCGAAAAAGTCAAAAATGTCAAAAAATTAAAATGCCTAAAAAGACATAAAAATGCTTTATTATGGTATTTTGAATGGATTTAAAGCATAATTTGTGCTTAAATGTCTTAAAAAAAGTGTAATTATAGTATGTCAAAAATTACCTCCTGAAAAAAAAGTCATACTATTGTATGTCGAAAAAGTCAAAAAATGTAAAAAAAATTAAAATGTCTAAAAGCAGATAAAAATGCCTTATCATGGTATGTTGAATGGATTTACAGCAGAATTTGTCCTTAAAAGTCTAAAAAAGCCAAATTATAGTATGTCAAAAAATACCTCATGAAAAAAAGTCATGCTATAGTATGTCGAAAAAGTCAAAAAATGTCAAAAAATTAAAATGTCTAAAAAGAGATAAAAATGCTTTATTATGGTATTTTGAATGGATTTATAGCATAATTTGTGCTTAAATGTCTTTAAAAAAGTGTAATTATAATATGTCAAAAATTACCTCCTGAAAAAAAAGTCATACTATAGTATATCGAAAAAGTCAAAAGATGTCAAAAAATTAAAATGTCTGAAAAGGAGATAAAAATGCCTTATTATGGTATATTGAATGGATTTACAGCATAATTTGTGCTTAAATATCTTAAAAAAGCCAAATTATACTTTGTCAAAAATTACTTCCTGAAAAAAAAGTCATACTATAGTATGTCGAAAAAGTCAAAAAATGTCAAAAAATTACAATGTCTGAAAAGTCATAAAAATGCCTTATTATGATATATTGAATGGATTTATAGCATAATTTGTGCTTAAATGTCTTAAAAAAGTTTAATTATAGTATGTCAAAAATTACCTCCTGAAAAAATGTCATACTATGGTATGTCGAAAAAAGTCAAAAAATGTCAAAAAATTAAAATGTCTAAAAGGAGATAAAAAATGCCTCATTATGGTATGTTGAATGGAATTAAAGCATAATTTGTGCTTAAATGTGGTATAAAAGCCAAATTATAGTATGTCAAAAAATACCTCATGTAAAAAAGTCATACTATAGTATGTCAAAAAAGTCAAAATATGTCAAAAAATTTAAATGTCTAAAAAGACATAAAAATGCTTTATTATGGTATTTTGAATGGATTTATAGCATAATTTGTGCTTAAATGTCTTTCAAAAGTGTAATTATAGTATGTCAAAAATTACCTCCTGAAAAAATAGTCATACTATAGTATGTCGAAAAAGTCAAAAATGTCAAAAAATTAAAATGCCTAAAACGTAATAAAAATGCTTTATTATGGTATTTTGAATTGATTCATAGCATAATTTGTGCTTAAATGTCTTAAAAAAGTGTAATTATAGTATGTCAAAAATTACCTCCCGAAAGAAGTCATACTATAGCATGTCGAAAAAGTCAAAAAATGTAAAAAAATTAAAATGTCTAAAAAGAGATAAAAATGCTTTATTAGAAGAAGAAGAAGAAGAAGAAGAATTCCTTTATTAATCCCTCAATGAGGGAAATTACATTTTCACTCTGTTAGTATATATATATATATTTTTCAGTTGCACATTACACACACAAGTCATGAAACAAACACATGCACATGCATCAGAGGAGAGGTGTCAGAGTGAGGGGGCTGCCCCTTATCCAGGCGCAGTATATCAAAAATTACCTCCTGAAAAAAAAGTCATACTATAGTATGTCGAAAAAGTCAAAAAATTAAAATGTCTAAAAAGAGATAAAAATGCTTTATTGTGGTATGTTGAATGGATTTATAGCATAATTTGGGCTAAAATGTCTAAAAAAAAAAATGAAAAATTATAGTATGTCAAAAATTACCTCCTGAAAAAAAGTCATACTATAGTATGTTGAAAAAGTCAAAAAATGTAAAAAAATTAAAATGTCTAAAAAGAGATAAAAAATGCTTTATTATAGTATTTTGAATGGGTTTATAGCATAATTTGTGCTTAAATGTCTTAAAAAAGTGTAATTATAGTATGTCAAAAATTACCTCCCGAAAGAAGTCATACTATAGTATGTCGAAAAAGTCAAAAAATGTCAAAAAATTAAAATGTCTAAAAGGAGATAAAAAAATGCCTTATTATGGTATGTTCAATGGATTTACAGCATAATTTGTGCTTAAATGTCTTAAAAAAGCCAAATTCTACTTTGTCAAAAATTACCTCCTGAAAAAAAAGTCATACTATAGTATGTCGAAAAAGTCAAAAAATGTCAAAAAATTAAAATGTCTAAAAGGAGATAAAAATGCCTTATTATGGTATGTTGAATGGATTGATAGCATAATTTGTGCTTAAATGTCTTAAAAAAGTGTAATTACAGTATGTCAAAAATTACCTCCTGAAAAAAAAGACATACTATAGTATGTCGAAAAAGTCAAAAAATGTCAAAAAATTTAAATGCCTAAAGAGTAATAAAAATGTTTTATTATGGTATGTTGAATGGATTTATAGCATAATTTGTGCTTAAATATTTTAAAAAAGCTAAATTATAATATGTCAAAAAATACCTCCCGAAAAAAAGTCATACTATAGTATGTCGAAAAAGTCAAAAATGTCAAAAAATTAAAATGCCTAAAACGTAATAAAAATGCTTTATTATGGTATTTTGAATTGATTCATAGCATAATTTGTGCTTAAATGTCTTAAAAAAGTGTAATTATAGTATGTCAAAAATTACCTCCCGAAAGAAGTCATACTATAGTATGTCGAAAAAGTCAAAAAATGTAAAAAAATTAAAATGTCTAAAAAGAGATAAAAATGCTTTATTAGAAGAAGAAGAAGAAGAAGAAGAATTCCTTTATTAATCCCTCAATGAGGGAAATTACATTTTTTCACTCTGTTAGTATATATATATATATATTTTTCAGTTGCACATTACACACACAAGTCATGAAACAAACACATGCACATGCATCAGAGGAGAGGTGTCAGAGTGAGGGGGCTGCCCCTTATCCAGGCGCAGTATATCAAAAATTACCTCCTGAAGAAAAAGTCATACTATAGTATGTCGAAAAAGTCAAAAAATGTCAAAAAATTAAAATGTCTAAAAAGAGATAAAAATGCTTTATTATGGTATGTTGAATGGATTTATAACATTATTTGTGCTTAAATGTGGTACAAAAGCCAAATTATAACATGTCAAAAATTACCTCATGAAAAAAAAGTCATACTATAGTATGTCAAAAAAGTCAAAAAATGTAAAAAAATAAAAATGTCTAAAAAGAGATAAAAATGCCTTATTATGGTATGTTGAATGGAATTAAAGCATAATTTGTGCTTAAATGTGGTATAAAAGCCAAATTATAGTATGTCAAAAAATACCTCATGAAAAAAAGTCATACTATAGTATGCCGAAAAAGTCAAAATATGTCAAAAAATTAAAATGTCTAAAAAGACATAAAAATGCTTTATTATGGTATGTTGAATGGATTTATAGCATAATTTGTCCTTAAATGTCTTAAAAAGTGTAATTATAGTATGTCAAAATTACCTGCTGAAAAAGTCATACTATAGTATGTCGAAAAAGTCAAAAATGTCAAAAATTTAAATGTCTAAAGAGTAATAAAAATGTTTTATTATGGTATGTTGAATGGATTTATAGCATAATTTGTGCTTAAATATTTTAAAAAGCTAAATTATAATATGTCAAAAAATACCTCCTGAAAAAGTCATACTATAGTATGTCGAAAAAGTCAAAAATGTCAAAAAATTAAAATGTCTAACAGGAGATAAAAATAGCTTATCATGGTATGTTGAATGGATTTATAGCATAATTTGTGCTTAAATGTGGTACAAAAGCCAAATTATAAAATGTCAAAAATTACCTCCTGAAAAAAATCTAAAACTATAGTATGTCAAAAAAGTCGAAAATGGTCAATAAATTAAAAAATCTAAAAATTCATAAAAATGCTTTATTATGGTATGTTGAATGGATTTATAGCATAATTTGTGCTTAAATGTCTTAAAAAAGTGAAATTATAGTATGTCAAAAATTACCTCCTGAAAAAAAAAGTCATACTATAGTATGTCGAAAAAGTCAAAAAATGTCAAAAAATTAAAATGTCTAAAAAGAGATAAAATGCTTTATTATGGTATTTTGAATGGATTTATAGCATAATTTGTGCTTAAATGTCTTAAAAAAGTGTAATTATAGTATGTCAAAAATTACCTCCTAAAAAAAGTCATACTATAGTATGTCAAAAAAGTCAACAAATGTCAAAAACTTAAAATGTCTAAAAGGAGATAAAAATGCCTTATTATGGTATTTTGAAAGGATTTATAGCATAATTTGTGCTTAAATGTCTTAAAAAAAAGTGTAATTATAGTATGTCAAAAATTACCTCCTGAAAAAAAAGTCATTCTATAGTATGGCGAAAAAAGTCAAAAAATGTCAAAAAATTAAAATGTCTAAAAAGTGATAAAAATGCCTTATTGTGGTATGTTGAATGGATATATAGCATAATTTGTGCTTAAATGTTTTAAAAAAGCCAAATTTCAGTATTTTAAAAAATACCTCCTGAAAAAAGTCATACTATAGTATGTCGAAAAAGTCAAAAAATGTCAAAAAATTAAAATGTCTAAAAAGAGATAAAAATGCGTTATTATGGTATATTGAATGGATTTATAGCATAATTTGTGCTTAAATGTCTTAAAAAAGACAAATTATAGTATGTCAAAAATTACCTCCTGAAGAAAAAAGTCATATTATAGTATGTCGAAAAAGTCAAAAAATGTCAAAAAATTTAACTGACTAAAAAGAGGTAAAAATGCTTTATTATGGTATGTTGAGTGGATTTACAGTATAATTTGTGCTTAAATGTCTTAAAAAAGCCAAATTATAGTATGTCAAAAATTACCTCCTGAAAAAAAGTCATACTATAGTATGTCGAAAAAAGTCAAAAAATGTCAAAAAATTAAAATGTGTAAAAGGAGATAAAAATGCCTTATTATGGTATGTTGAATGGATATATAGCATAATTTGTGCTGAAATGTGGTATAAAAGCCAAATTATAACATGTCAAAAATTACCTCCCGAAAGAAGTCATACTATAGTATGTCGAAAAAGTCAAAAAATGTCAAAAAAAATTAAAATGTCTAAAAAGAGATCAAAATGCCTTATCATGGTATGTTGAATGGATTTATAGCATAATTTGTGCTTAAATATTTTAAAGAAGCCAAATCATAATATGTCAAAAAATACGTCCCGAAAAAAAAAGTCATACTATAGTATGTCGAAAAAGTCAAAATGTCAAAAATTAAAATGTCTAAAAAGAGATAAAAATGCTTTATTATGGTATTTTGAATGGATTTAAAGCATAATTTGTGCTTAAATGTCTTAAAAAGTGTAATTATAGTATGTCAAAATTACCTCCTGAAAAAAGTCATACTATTGTATGTCTAAAAAAAGTCAAAAATGTCAAAAATTAAAATGTCTAAAAGGAGATAAAAATGCCTTATTATGGTATGTTGAATGGATTTATAGCATTATTTGTGCTTAAATGGCTTAAAAAAGTGTAATTATAGGATGTCAAAAATTACCTCCTGACAAAAAAGTCATTCTATAGTATGTCGAAAAAGTCTCAAAACATTACAATGTCTGAAAAGTCATAAAAATGCCTTATTATGATATATTGAATGGATTTATAGCATAATTTGTGCTTAAATGTCTTAAAAAAGCCAAATTATAGTATGTCAAAAATTAACTCCCGAAAAAGTCATACTATAGTATGTCGAAAAAGTCAAAAATGTCAAAAATTAAAATGTCTAAAAGGAGATAAAAATGCCTTATCATGGTACGTTGAATGGATATATAGCATAGTTTGTGCGTAAATGTCTTAAAAAAGTGAAATTATAGTATGTCAAAAATTATCTCCTGAAAAAAAGTCATACTATAGTATGTCGAAAAAAGTCAAAAAATGTCAAAAAATTAAAATGTCTAAAAGGAGATAAAAATGCCTTATTATGGTATGTTGAATGGATTTATAGCATAATTTGGGTTTAAATGTCTTAAAAAAGCCAAATTATTGTATGTCAAAAATTACCTTCTGAAAAAAAAGTCATACTATAGTATGTCGAAAAAGTCAAAAAATGTCAAAAAATTAAAATGTCTAAAAGGAGATAAAAATGCCTTATTATGGTATATTGAATGGATTTACAGCATAATTTGTGCTTAAATATCTTAAAAAAGCCAAATTATACTTTGTCAAAAATTACTTCCTGAAAAAAAGGTCATACTATAGTATGTCGAAAAAGTCAAAAAATGTCAAAAAGTTAAAATGTCTAAAAAGAGATAAAAATGCTTTATTATGGTATTTTGAATGGATTTATAGCATAATTTGTGCTTAAATGTCTTTAAAAAAGTGTAATTATAATATGTCAAAAATTACCTCCTGAAAAAAAAGTCATACTATAGTATATCGAAAAAGTCAAAAGATGTCAAAAAATTAAAATGTCTAAAAAGGAGATAAAAATGCCTTATTATGGTATATTGAATGGATTTACAGCATAATTTGTGCTTAAATATCTTAAAAAAGCCAAATTATACTTTGTCAAAAATTACTTCCTGAAAAAAAAGTCATACTATAGTATGTCGAAAAAGTCAAAAAATGTCAAAAAATTAAAATGTCTAAAAAGAGATAAAAATGCCTTATTATGGTATTTTGAAAGGATTTATAGCATAATTTGTGCTTAAATGTCTTTAAAAAAAAAGTGTAATTATAGTATGTCAAAAATTACCTCCTGAAAAAAAAGTCATACTATAGTATGTCGAAAAAGTCAAAAAATGTCAAAAAATTACAATGTCTAAAAAGTCATAAAAATGCCTTATTATGGTATGTTGAATGGATTTATAGCATAATTTGTGCTTAAATGTATTAAAAAGTTTAATTATAGTATGTCAAAAATTACCTCCTGAAAAATGTCATACTATAGTATGTCGAAAAAGTCAAAAAATGTCAAAAAATTAAAATGTCTAAAAAGTCATAAAAATGCCTTATTTTGGTATGTTGAATGGATTTACAGCAGAATTTGTGCTTAAATGTGGTATAAAAGCCAAATTATAGTATGTCAAAAAATACCTCATGTAAAAAAGTCATACTATAGTATGTCAAAAAAGTCAAAATATGTCAAAAAATTTAAATGTCTAAAAAGACATAAAAATGCTTTATTATGGTATTTTGAATGGATTTATAGCATAATTTGTGCTTAAATGTCTTTCAAAAGTGTAATTATAGTATGTCAAAAATTACCTCCTGAAAAAATAGTCATACTATAGTATGTCGAAAAAGTCAAAAATGTCAAAAAATTAAAATGCCTAAAACGTAATAAAAATGCTTTATTATGGTATGTTGAATGGATTTATAGCATAATTTGTGCTTAAATGTCTTTAAAAAGTGAAATTATAGTATGTCAAATATTACCTCCTGAAAAAAAGTCATACTATAGTATGTCGAAAAAGTCAAAAATGTCAAAAAATTAAAATGTCTAAAAAGAGATTAAATGCTTTATTATGGTATTTTGAATTGATTCATAGCATAATTTGTGCTTAAATGTCTTAAAAAAGTGTAATTATAGTATGTCAAAAATTACCTCCCGAAAGAAGTCATACTATAGTATGTCGAAAAAGTCAAAAAATGTAAAAAAAATTAAAATGTCGAAAAAGAGATAAAAATGCTTTATTAGAAGAAGAAGAAGAAGAAGAAGAAGAAGAAGAATTCCTTTATTAATCCCTCAATGAGGGAAATTACATTTTTTCACTCTGTTAGTATATATATATATATATTTTTCAGTTGCACATTACACACACAAGTCATGAAACAAACACATGCACATGCATCAGAGGACAGGTGTCACAGTGAGGGGGCTGCCCCTTATCCAGGCGCAGTATGTCAAAAATTACCTCCTGAAGAAAAAAGTCATACTATAGTATGTCGAAAAAGTCAAAAAATGTAAAAAAATAAAAATGTCTAAAAAGAGATAATGCCTTATTATGGTATGTTGAATGGAATTAAAGCATAATTTGTGCTTAAATGTGGTATAAAAGCCAAATTATAGTATGTCAAAAAATACCTCATGAAAAAAAGTCATACTATAGTATGCCGAAAAAGTCAAAATATGTCAAAAAATTAAAATGTCTAAAAAGACATAAAAATGCTTTATTATGGTATGTTGAATGGATTTATAGCATAATTTGTGCTTAAATGTGGTACAAAAGCCAAATTATAACATGTCAAAAATTACCTCATGAAAAAAAAGTCATACTATAGTATGTCGAAAAAGTCAAAAAATGTCAAAAAAATTAAAATGTCTAAAAAGAGATCAAAATGCATTATTATGCTATGTTGAATTAATTTATAGCATAATTTGTGCTTAAATGTGGTATAAAAGCCAAATTATAGTATGTCAAAAATTACCTCCTGGAAAAAAGTCATACTATAGTATGTCGAAAAAGTCAAAAAATGTCAAAGAATTGAAATTTCTGAAAGGAGATAAAAATGCCTTATCATCGTATGTTGAATGGATTTATAGCATTATTTGTGCTTAAATATCTTAAAAAAGTGAAATTATAATATGTCAAAAATTACCTCCTGAAAAAAAAATTCATACTATAGTCTGTGGAAAAAGTAAAAAAATGTCAAAAAATTAAAATGTCTAAAAAGAGATAAAAATGCTTTATTATGGTATTTTGAATGGATTTATAGCATAACTTGTCCTTAAATGTCTTAAAAAAGGGTAATTATAGTATGTCAAAAATTACCTCCTGAAAAAAAAGATCATACTATAGTAAAAAAAGTCATACTATAGCATGTCGAAAAATTCAAAAATGTCAAAAAATTAAAACGTCTAAAAAGAGATTGAATGCTTTTTATGCTATTTTGAATGGATTTATTGCATAATTTGGGCTTAAATATCTTAAAAAAGTAAAATTATAGTATGTCAAAAATTACCTCCTGAAAAAAAAGTCATACTATAGTATGTCGAAAAAGTCAAAAAATTAAAATGTCTAAAAAGTGATAAAAATGCTTTATTGTGGTATGTTGAATGGATTTATAGCATAATTTGGGCTAAAATGTCTTAAAAAAAGCAAAATTATAGTATGTCAAAAATTACCTCCTGAAAAAAAGTCATACTATAGTATGTTGAAAAAGTCAAAAAATGTAAAAAAAAATTAAAATGTCTAAAAAGAGATAAAAAATGCTTTATTATAGTATTTTGAATGGGTTTATAGCATAATTTGTGCTTAAATGTCTTAAAAAAGTGTAATTATAGTATGTCAAAAATTACCTCCCGAAAGAAGTCATACTATAGTATGTCGAAAAAGTCAAAAAATGTCAAAAAATTAAAATGTCTAAAAGGAGATAAAAAAAATGCCTTATTATGGTATGTTGAATGGATTTACAGCATAATTTGTGCTTAAATGTCTTAAAAAAGCCAAATTCTACTTTGTCAAAAATTACCTCCTGAAAAAAAAGTCATACTATAGTATGTCGAAAAAGTCAAAAAATGTCAAAAAATTAAAATGTCTAAAAGGAGATAAAAATGCCTTATTATGGTATGTTGAATGGATTGATAGCATAATTTGTGCTTAAATGTCTTAAAAAAGTGTAATTAGAGTATGTCAAAAATTACCTCCTGAAAAAAAGTCATACTATAGTATGTCGAAAAAGTCAAAAAATGTCAAAAAATTAAAATGTCTAAAAGGAGATAAAAATGCCTTATTATGGTATGTTGAATGGATTGATAGCATAATTTGTGCTTAAATGTTTTTATAAAAGCGAAATTTTAATAGGTCAAAAATTACCTCCTGAAAAAAAAGTCATACTATAGTATGTTGAAAAAGTAAAAAAAATGTCAAAAAATTAAAATGTCTAAAAGGAGATAAAAATGCCTTATCATGGTATGTTGAATGGATTTATAGCATTATTTGTGCTTAAATGTCTTAAAAAAGTCAAATTATAATATGTCAAAAATTACCTCCTGAAAAAAAAGTCATACTATAGTATGTCGAAACAGTCAAAAAATGTCAAAAAATTAAAATGTCTAAAAAGTGATAAAAATGCTTTATTATGGTATTTTGAATGGATTTATAGCATAATTTGTCCTTAGATGTCTTAAAAAAGGGTAATTATAGTATGTCAAAAATTACCTCCTGAAAAAAAAGATCATACTATAGTAAAAAAAGTCATACTATAGCATGTCGAAAAATTCAAAAATGTCAAAAAATTAAAACGTCTAAAAAGAGATAAAAATGCGTTATTATGGTGTATTGAATGGATTTATAGCATAATTTGTGCTTAAATGTCTTAAAAAAGACAAATTATAGTATGTCAAAAATTACCTCCTGAAGAAAAAAGTCATATTATAGTATGTCGAAAAAGTCAAAAAATGTCAAAATTAAAATGTCTAAAAAGTGATAAAAATGCTTTATAATGGTATGTTGAATGGATTTATAGCATAATTTGTGCTTAAATGTCTTAAAAAGTGCAATTATAGTATGTCAAAAATTACCTCCTGAAAAAAAGTCATACTATAGTATGTCGAAAAAGCCAAAAAATGTCAAAAAATTAAAATGTCTAACAGGAGATAAAAATAGCTTATCATGGTATGTTGAATGGATTTATAGCATAATATGTGCTTAAATGTCTTAAAAAGAAAAATTATAGTATGTCAAAAATTACCTCCTGAAAAAAAAAGTCATACTATAGTATGTTGAAAAAGTCAAAAATGTCAAGAAATTAAAATGTCTAAAAAGAGATAAAAATGCTTTATTATGGTATTTTGAATGGATTTATAGCATAATTTGTGCTTAAATGTCTTAAAAAGTGTAATTATAGTATGTCAAAATTACCTCCCGAAAGAAGTCATACTATAGTATGTCGAAAAAGTCAAAAAATGTCAAAAAATTAAAATGTCTAAAAGGAGATAAAAAAAATGCCTTATTATGGTATGTTGAATGGATTTACAGCATAATTTGTGCTTAAATGTCTTAAAAAAGCCAAATTCTACTTTGTCAAAAATTACCTCCTGAAAAAAAAGTCATACTATAGTATGTCGAAAAAGTCAAAAAAGGTCAAAAAATTAAAATGTCTAAAAGGAGATAAAAATGCCTTATTATGGTATGTTGAATGGATTGATAGCATAATTTGTGCTTAAATGTTTTAAAAAAGCAAATTATAATATGTCAAAATTACCTCCTGAAAAAGTCATACTATAGTATGTTGAAAAAGTAAAAAAATGTCAAAAAATTAAAATGTCTAAAAGGAGATAAAAATGCCTTATCATGGTATGTTGAATGGATTTATAGCATTATTTGTGCTTAAATGTCTTAAAAAAGTCAAATTTTAATAGGTCAAAAATTACCTCCTGAAAAAAAAGTCATACTATAGTATGTTGAAAAAGTAAAAAAATGTCAAAAAATTAAAATGTCTAAAAAGTGATAAAAATGCTTTATTATGGTATTTTGAATGGATTTATAGCATAATTTGTGCTTAAATGTCTTAAAAAGTGCAATTATAGTATGTCAAAAATTACCTCCTGAAAAAAAGTCATACTATAGTATGTCGAAAAAGCCAAAAAATGTCAAAAAATTAAAATGTCAAAAAGGAGATAAAAATGCCTTATTATGGTATGTTGAATGGATTTATAGCATAATTTGGGCTTAAATGTGGTATAAAAGCCAAATTATAACATGTCAAAAATTACCTCCTGAAAAAAAAAGTCATACTATAGTATGTCGAAAAAGTCAAAAAATGTCAAAAAATTAAAATGTCTAAAAAGACATAAAAATGCTTTATTATGGTATTTTGAAAGGATTTATAGTATTATTTGTCCTTAAATGTCTTAAAAAGTGTAATTATAGTATGTCAAAAATTACCTGCTGAAAAAAAAAGTCATACTAAAGTATGTCGAAAAAGTCAAAAAATGTCAAAAAATTTAAATGCCTAAAGAGTAATAAAAATGTTTTATTATGGTATGTTGAATGGATTTATAGCATAATTTGTGCTTAAATATTTTAAAAAAGCTAAATTATAATATGTCAAAAAATACCTCCCGAAAAAAGTCATACTATAGTATGTCGAAAAAGTCAAAAAATGTCAAAAAATTAAAATGTCTAACAGGAGATAAAAATAGCTTATCATGGTATGTTGAATGGATTTATAGCATAATTTGTGCTTAAATGTGGTACAAAAGCCAAATTATAACATGTCAAAAATTACCTCCTGAAAAAAAAAGTCATACTATAGTATGTCAAAAAAGTCGAAAAATGTCAAGAAATTAAAATTTCTAAAAAGTCATAAAAATGCTTTATTATGGTATGTTGAATGGATTTATAGCATAATTTGTGCTTAAATGTCTTAAAAAGTGCAATTATAGTATGTCAAAAATTACCTCCTGAAAAAAAGTCATACTATAGTATGTCGAAAAAGCCAAAAAATGTCAAAAAATTAAAATGTCTAAAAAGTGATAAAAATGCTTTATTATGGTATTTTGAATGGATTTATAGCATAATTTGTGCTTAAATGTCTTAAAAAGTGCAATTATAGTATGTCAAAAATTACCTCCTGAAAAAAAGTCATACTATAGTATGTCGAAAAAGCCAAAAAATGTCAAAAAATTAAAATGTCAAAAAGGAGATAAAAATGCCTTATTATGGTATGTTGAATGGATTTATAGCATAATTTGGGCTTAAATGTGGTATAAAATCCAAATTATAACATGTCAAAAATTACCTCCTGAAAAAAAAAGTCATACTATAGTATGTCGAAAAAGTCAAAAAATGTCAAAAAATTAAAATGTCTAAAAAGACATAAAAATGCTTTATTATGGTATTTTGAAAGGATTTATAGTATTATTTGTCCTTAAATGTCTTAAAAAGTGTAATTATAGTATGTCAAAAATTACCTGCTGAAAAAAAAGTCATACTAAAGTATGTCGAAAAAGTCAAAAAATGTCAAAAAATTTAAATGCCTAAAGAGTAATAAAAATGTTTTATTATGGTATGTTGAATGGATTTATAGCATAATTTGTGCTTAAATATTTTAAAAAAGCTAAATTATAATATGTCAAAAAATACCTCCCGAAAAAAAGTCATACTATAGTATGTCGAAAAAGTCAAAAAATGTCAAAAAATTAAAATGTCTAACAGGAGATAAAAATAGCTTATCATGGTATGTTGAATGGATTTATAGCATAATTTGTGCTTAAATGTGGTACAAAAGCCAAATTATAACATGTCAAAAATTACCTCCTGAAAAAAAAGTCATACTATAGTATGTCAAAAAAGTCGAAAAATGTCAAGAAATTAAAATTTCTAAAAAGTCATAAAAATGCTTTATTATGGTATGTTGAATGGATTTATAGCATAATTTGTGCTTAAATGTCTTAAAAAAGTGAAATTATAGTATGTCAAAAATTACCTCCTGAAAAAAAAAGTCATACTATAGTATGTCGAAAAAGTCAAAAAATGTCAAAAAATTAAAATGTCTAAAAAGAGATAAAATGCTTTATTATGGTATTTTGAATGGATTTATAGCATAATTTGTGCTTAAATGTCTTAAAAAAGTGTAATTATAGTATGTCAAAAATTACCTCCTGAAAAAAAAGTCATTCTATAGTATGGTGAAAAAAGTCAAAAAATGTCAAAAAATTAAAATGTCTAAAAAGTGATAAAAATGCCTTATTGTGGTATGTTGAATGGATATATAGCATAATTTGTGCTTAAATGTTTTAAAAAAGCCAAATTTCAGTATGTCAAAAATTACCTCCTGAAAAAAAGTCATACTATAGTATGTCGAAAAAGCCAAAAAATGTCAAAAAATTAAAATGTCAAAAAGGAGATAAAAATGCCTTATTATGGTATGTTGAATGGATTTATAGCATAATTTGGGCTTAAATATTTTAAAAAAGCTAAATTATAATATGTCAAAAAATACCTCCCGAAAAAAAGTCATACTATAGTATGTCGAAAAAGTCAAAAAATGTCAAAAAATTAAAATGTCTAACAGGAGATAAAAATAGCTTATCATGGTATGTTGAATGGATTTATAGCATAATTTGTGCTTAAATGTCTTAAAAAGTGCAATTATAGTATGTCAAAAATTACCTCCTGAAAAAAAGTCATACTATAGTATGTCAAAAAGTCAACAAATGTCAAAACTTAAAATGTCTAAAAAGAGATAAAAATGCCTTATTATGGTATTTTGAAAGGATTTATAGCATAATTTGTGCTTAAATGTCTTTAAAAAAAAAGTGTAATTATAGTATGTCAAAAATTACCTCCTGAAAAAAAAGTCATTCTATATTATGTCGAAAAAAGTCAAAAATGTCAAAAATTTAAATGTCTAAAAAGTGATAAAAATGCCTTATTGTGGTATGTTGAATGGATATATAGCATAATTTGTGCTTAAATGTTTTAAAAAAGCCAAATTTCAGTATTTTAAAAAATACCTCCTGAAAAAAGTCATACTATAGTATGTCGAAAAAGTCAAAAAATGTCAAAAAATTAAAATGTCTAAAAAGAGATAAAAATGCGTTATTATGGTATATTGAATGGATTTATAGCATAATTTGTGCTTAAATGTCTTAAAAAAGACAAATTATAGTATGTCAAAAATTACCTCCTGAAGAAAAAAGTCATATTATAGTATGTCGAAAAAGTCAAAAAATGTCAAAAAATTTAACTGTCTAAAAAGAGGTAAAAATGCTTTATTATGGTATGTTGAGTGGATTTACAGTATAATTTGTGCTTAAATGTCTTAAAAAAGCCAAATTATAGTATGTCAAAAATTACCTCCTGAAAAAAAGTCATACTATAGTATGTCGAAAAAAGTCAAAAAATGTCAAAAAATTAAAATGTGTAAAAGGAGATAAAAATGCCTTATTATGGTATGTTGAATGGATATATAGCATAATTTGTGCTTAAATGTGGTATAAAAGCCAAATTATAACATGTCAAAAATTACTTCATGAAAAAAAAGTCATGCTATAGTATGTCGAAAAAGTCAAAAAATGTAAAAAAAAATTAAAATGTCTAAAAAGAGATCAAAATGCCTTATCATGGTATGTTGAATGGATTTATAGCATAATTTGTGCTTAAATATTTTAAAGAAGCCAAATCATAATATGTCAAAAAATACGTCCCGAAAAAAAAAGTCATACTATAGTATGTCGAAAAAGTCAAAAAATGTCAAAAAATTAAAATGTCTAAAAAGAGATAAAAATGCTTTATTATGGTATTTTGAATGGATTTAAAGCATAATTTGTGCTTAAATGTCTTAAAAAAGTGTAATTATAGTATGTCAAAAATTACCTCCTGAAAAAAAAGTCATACTATTGTATGTCGAAAAAGTCAAAAAATGTCAAAAAATTAAAATGTCTGAAAGGAGATAAAAATGCTTTATTATGGTATGTTGAATGGATTTATAGCATTATTTGTGCTTAAATGGCTTAAAAAAGTGTAATTATAGTATGTCAAAAATTACCTCCTGACAAAAAAGTCATTCTATAGTATGTCGAAAAAGTGTCAAAACATTACAATGTCTGAAAAGTCATAAAAATGCCTTATTATGATATATTGAATGGATTTATAGCATAATTTGTGCTTAAATGTCTTAAAAAAGCCAAATTATAGTATGTCAAAAATTACCTCCCGAAAAAAGTCATACTATAGTATGTCGAAAAAGTCAAAAAATGTCAAAAAATTAAAATGTCTAAAAGGAGATAAAAATGCCTTATCATGGTACGTTGAATGGATATATAGCATAGTTTGTGCGTAAATGTCTTAAAAAAGTGAAATTATAGTATGTCAAAAATTATCTCCTGAAAAAAAGTCATACTATAGTATGTCGAAAAAAGTCAAAAAATGTCAAAAAATTAAAATGTCTAAAAGGAGATAAAAATGCCTTATTATGGTATGTTGAATGGATTTACAGCATAATTTGGGTTTAAATGTGTTAAAAAAGCCAAATTATTGTATGTCAAAAATTACCTTCTGAAAAAAAAGTCATACTATAGTATGTCGAAAAAGTCAAAAAATGTCAAAAAATTAAAATGTCTAAAAGGAGATAAAAATGCCTTATTATGGTATGTTGAATGGATTTATAGCATAATTTGTGCTTAAATGTCTTAAAAAAGCCAAATTATAGTATGTCAAAAATTACCTCCCGAAAAAAGTCATACTATAGTATGTCGAAAAAGTAAAAAAATGTCAAAAAATTAAAATGTCTAAAAGGAGATAAAAATGCCTTATCATGGTACGTTGAATGGATTTTTAGCATAATTTGTGCTTAAATGTCTTAAAAAAGCCAAATTATAGTATGTCAAAAAATACCTCCTAAAAAGAAGTCATACTGTAGTATGTCGAAAAAGTCAAAAAAATGTAAAAAAAATTAAAATTTCCAAAAAGTGATAAAAATGCCTTATTATGGTGTGTTTTATGGATTTATAGCATAATTTGTGCTTAAATGGTTTAAAAAATCCAAATTACAGTATTTTAAAAAATTCCTCCTGAAAAAAAAGTCATACTATAGTATGTCGAAAAATCAAAATGTTTAATGTTTTTGCTGAATAAGGCATATTCATCACTTTTTAGACTTTTTAATTTTTTTTACATTTTTTCACATTTTTAGCATAATTTGTTGTTAAAAGTAAAATAGACAGTATGTCAAAAAAAAAATCTGTGTAAAAAAAACTCATACTATAGTATGTCAAAAAAGTAAAAAAATATAAAAAAAAATCAAAATGTCTAAAAATTCATGAATAGGACTGTCAAAAGTGTCAAGAAAAATCCATTAAATGTAAAAAAAAAAATCGACATACTATAGTATGACTTTTTTGTCCTTTTCTTGACATACCGTAATATGGCTTTTTTTTTTTACAATTTAACAACAAATTATAGTACAAATCCATTCAACATACCATAATAAGGCATTTCATCACATTTTAGATCTTTTAATTTTTTTTTTTTTACATTTTTTTACTTTTTCATCCTCCTATAGTATGTTTTTTTAAAAAAAAAAATTGACAGACAAAAAAAGGCCTTTTCACCATTTTTCACTATATAAATTACCATGAATTCATTCAACACACTTTTCTAGAGCATTTTGAGCAATTTTTTGACATATTTTTACATGACTTTTTTTTTTAACATTTTTGACATATTATAGTATGTCCTTTAAAAAAAATTGACATCATAAAAAATGACCTTTTCATCACTTTTTGCAACATAAATTACCAATGAATGAATTCATTCAACATACTATTATAAGGCATTTTGAGCATTTTTTTATGACAGTTAAAAATAGCACATCACACTTTTTCAACATACTATAGTATGACCTTTTCTTTTACCACTTTATCCAACACAAATTACCATCAGTTCATTCAAAATACTATTATACGGTATTTTGAGGAGTTTTTCAGCACTTCCTGTGACATAAAATTTGGTCTTTTTCACAACCACTGCCACCTCATTCAATATTCTGTGATCTGATTAACTCCTCTGGTCTGTCAGATCAGACCAACAGGACCAGCCTGGATCAGTGATCCTTGTCCCCTCATGACCCTGTCTCTGGTTCACCACTGGTCCCTCCTTGGACCACTTTTGATCGATCCTGACCACTGCAGACCAGCAAAAGCCCATCAGATGCTCTGACCCAGTCCTCTAGTCATCACTGTTTACTTCTTGTTAACAAACTCCCTCAAATCCTGACTATTTCCTGTTTTTATTCATCCCAGGTGCCATGCTAAAGACTGAAGACATAATCAGTGTTATTCTCTTCACGTTACTCACAATGTTTTGCTTGATCAATGTCTGTTGAAAAAGTAAAAAAAGGACAAAGTTAAAAAGGACTCACCACTCTCAGAGAAAAGTTCTTGAAGGACCTGGTTCAGATCCTGTCCTGGTCCCAAACCTCATGATCGTGGTGTCTGGATCCAGATCAGGTAGGACTGTGTTAATGGACACAATTTAAACAAATCCAGTTAAATAGATAAAAAGTAATCTACTTCCTCCTTTTTAACATAAATAGCCAATTCACACTGACAAAAGCTGAGCTACTCAGTCGTCCCCTGGAGACATAAATCTGGTCCCAGCAGGTCTTCAGACTGAGGTTCTGGACCTGGCTGCCCTTCAGGTTTCAGACTTCCTGCCATGTAATAATTATACTTCTGCTCTTTGGTATCAGAAGGACTCAGACCATCGACCCTCCAGACTCACCTCCTCTGGACCTCCTCTGGCCTCTGGTCCTCCTCTGGACCTCCTCTGGCCTCTGGTCCTCCTCTGGACCTCCTCTGGTCTCTGGTTCTCCTATGGTTACCATGACTTTTACTAAAATATTTTTAGATTTACTGAACTTGGAAAAGAATCAAACTCAAATTCCCTGCAGATGTAGTTAGGTTTAGGAAAAGGTAGGTAGGTAGGTTTATGAAAAGCTTAAAATAGTTCAGCAGTTAGGTTAAGGAAAAGCTTCAAATAGGTAGTTCCGTTTAGGAAAAGCTGAAAATTGTTCGGTAGTTAGGTTAAGGAAAAGCTTAAAATACTTTGGTAGGTAGATTTAAGAGAAGCTTGAAATAACTTGTTTATATTTCTTACAGGCCAGTTGGTCCTTTAACTGCTTTCAGTGTAAACTCACTTCCTGTTGGAGCTTCAAATTAAAACGTGACGCCCAGAGTTCAAGCCAAATGTAATCTTTATTAGACTGTTTCTGTACAAAAAGCACTGGATCACAGGAAAAACAAAGAAAAGAACAGAAACATGCATCTATTTACAGCATGGCCAGAGAAAAGAGACATTAATTAAACATTGTGCTTTGATATACTTTGATGATATATTTCATATTTCACAAAAATGCAGTATCTCTGCCCTCTTTCACATTGGAGTAAAACATCCCAAAAAAAAAGATATTTTCTGTTTTTTAAAACCTGAAATGGTGAGAAGCGAAACTTTCTACAACTGTGACCAAAACCAGGAAATATTCCAGAAAGCTGTTTGAAACGAGGTGAGAGTGAAAAGAAAAAGACTTTTTCTAACGACGGCGGACAGGAAGTAGAACTCCTGCTGATTTGCATAAAGTCAAAAGTAGAATTTTATCATCCGGGAGTTAAAGGGATGTTTGATGGTTCTGCGTCTTTTCATTTTAACATCTCAAAATTCTAACAGTTTGTCATTTATTTGTTCATTACTTGACTGCGAGATGAGATCTGTCAGAAAAAGAATGTTGAATCTGTGACGTGTTATTGTTACTTTAGATGATAAATTTTAATCATAAATAATGAAGAGGTCTCCTGAAGTAACATCCCAGACTGCATTGCAGTACCTTCCTATGAGCTCTGGGGGCGCTGTTGGTCACTGTGACACAATCCAGGAGGTTTACCTTCACAAGGAGGCTAACCGCTAACGTAGCTTTGGTCTAATGATGCTAACTTCAGCGCGAATCAATAAGGGATAAAATAAAATGCTGACGCTGCAGAACTGGCTGTATTCGTCGATCATAAGGCATCAGAACGACTTCTTTAAATAATTTCCGGATGTTTCCACGGAGACGCGAACTCGCATCACAGACCAGGAAGTTGCATAAGTGAATAATCCGGATTGTGTGCGACGACCAGAACAGCACCATCAACAACACCGACTTCCACCGAAGGTTCCTTGAGATCTGCGACCGAAAAAACTCACTTTTCTGATTTTAAAATCTGCTTTTGTTTGTTTTTTTTAAATCCTTCTCACCAAGAAACACAAAGACGAGGATCTGGATATTAAGATGGATAAAATATTGTCTTCTAAACACACGGAGACGCTCGGTCTGAAAGGAATAGTATGACATTATTAGCTTCTGAAATAGAAAAATTTCACATGACAAGGATTTGTTGCCGCTTGAAAACGGCAGAAAATAAAAAAAATTATATCGGTGCATATCGTTCTTGAGTTCATCTGGTTGTTTTTTGTTAACTTTAATCTTTTTTAAGTGTTTTTTTTTTTTTTGCGAAGATGCTCTTGTTAAGTGTCCCCAACAGAAAATAGTGCATTAAGAAATAACCATGATTATACATTTTCACAATAAGACACAAAGGACGAGAAGAACCAGGGGAAACAAATGATGCCTTTTACAAAAAAGTTAAATATCGGAAAAAAGCATTTTTTATACAAAAGTGATGAAAGCCATTTTTTACGTCCTGCTTTCAAAAACAAGTTGACCATGTCGAGACGTTTTTTTCTGTTTTGTTTTTACAAAAGGGTTAATTCCTCTCACTTGTTCACTCTTTTTACAATATCTAAAAGGTATTAAGACATCAAATGTGTTTACAGATATATATTTGAGACTATCATTCAGGCCTAAATCACAAAAGAAACATTTTATAAATACATAGAAAAGAAGCACAATCAGAAGAATAATCAGAGGATTAAAACTGCTGCAAGCTTTTTAAAATTCACCGCTCTGAACGGGATCTTTAAAAACAAAAAAAACAAACAAATAAAATAAAAAAAAAAAATTAAAATTCGAAATGGTTCGCTGCCTCGACTTTATTCGTTTCGTGGAATATTTGTTCTTATCGCTGCAGGAAGTTCATAGCTTAAAAAACGACGTTATTCTGCTTCTTAAAGCGACAGAACAGAAAAGACAAGATAATAGAGGGAAGAGTTCGGATTAAAATCCAGGAAAAAACGTCTGACGCTTTTTCAAGATTTGAAAAATAATCAAATAAAAACAAGTTTGATTGTTTCTGGACCCGGTTCTGAGTCCATCGAGAGCTTCTGGTCCAACATATTTGAGCCCATTCATCATTATTTCTTAGCTTTGTTATTGGAAAGTATCAGACCTTCCATTGTTTTCCATTTAATAAACAGATGACTAAGAATGAACAGATGCTCCACCAGCTGCTAGCTTGCTAACTTAGCTGAGCGCTAACATTAGCCACAATGCGGAGAGACTTCCTCTCTGGATTTCAGGACTCTTGGAGCTAATGCTAATTAGCCTTTAAAGGTGCAACTCTGGGAGCATTTCTATTGCCTCTGCACGGCTCTCAACATTCAGTTCCTCCCGTCTGCATGTCGTAGTGTCATAAACGCAGAGGTCAAAGTTCATGTTCACACGACGACTCCCATAAAGTTTTGTAACGTGGCTCATAGCTAAGGATGCTAAGCAGCGCTAACAAAAGACTTCGTACCAAAGAAGCAGTAAAATGATGCTGAAATAGGAACGATGTGGTTGTCGTGGCGACCAGAGGCTCCCGGTGGACATGGCCACTTCCTGTCTCACAGTGGTTCAAACTGATCAAACTGATCTGAGACCTGCTTCGTCTCCACAGACTTCTTAAGTCAAACAACTAATACTCACACAACATGTAGAACTGCAGACCCCCCCACCACCGTTCACCTCTGTGACCTCTGACCTCATGAGGGGGGCATGGCGTCACTATAGCAACCAGTTTGATGGTTAACTTCCACATCAGTTTGTGAATCCATGAAGAGTCAGACTTTTTCTTCTGCTGCACTGATGGATCATGGGTCGGTTGAGGGGGATGATGGGAAGGTTTCTGGTGGGGGGGGGGGGGGGGGTCTGATGGCATCTGGTCCTCCTCACATGGGCGGGACGATGAGACCTGCCATCGCTGAGGACGACACAAATAAACATCAGAAAAGAAGAGTGAAACGGCTGATTCTGTTCATTACAGAGCTCAAAAACTTTAGTTTTCTAAAATCACTGACAAAGACAAAGACTTGACATGATGGTTGGGGAAGTTTCCGGACTGTCAGACGTGAAGAAAATGTTCCAAAAGTTCACAGAAAGAACCACAAGAAAGTTCCGATACAACAGGCATCACACAAGGACTATCAGAAATGTGGTGGCTAGCTGCTATTTGTTACTGTTAGCTGCTAGCTCTTAGCTGTTAGCAGCTGGCCACCGATCCCCAAACTCACCGTTCAAATTGTGTCATGATATTAGCAAGTGAGTGAAGAAAGGTGAGCATGACGTTAGCTGTGACCTTAGCGAAAGCTAACCTTCCTATTTTACCAACAAAAGAATCATGGATCAGACTATAAAAGTGTGTAATTTGAGATGCGTACTGCTGCCGTGAAATGATCCTAAATAAAAAGTGAAACTTCCTGGACAGCCGTGGAGTTTTTACCTGTTTCTGCTTCTCTTTAACACGAAATAAAAAGCATTGGATGAATGAGGATCAGCTCTTTGTGCCAGAAGTTATGGATCAACTTTGACAGGTGTCACAAACAGAGAGCTGGACAGGTGGACGGGGTGGGGGGGGTGCTGACAGGTGGGATGCTCACCCTGGAGGTTGCTGCCATTGGTGGTGGTGCAGGTGGGGGGCGGGGAGGTCTGAGGCCGGACGACGGGGGCGAAGGCGCTCTTCTGTTTGACTGCAGAAACCATATGGACAGAGAATGAATAAGGGCCTATGGGAGCAGAGGAAGAGAGGAGGAGGTGAGGAGGAGGAGCAGGAGGCCTGCAGGAGGAGGAGGAGGTGACGGTAACGAGCAGGCAGACGCACAGAGGAGGAGGTGAGTGATCGGATGGAAATCATGCAGGAGGAGGAGCAGGAGGAGGTGATGATGGTCCCTGATCCGGAGAACATGCTCCCAACACAAACAGCTGGCAAAGTTGATCCATAACTTGAAGGACTTTTATTTTGAAAAACCAAACCTGATCCGACCAGAGAGCCACAGCGGCGTCATGCATGTACAGGTGTGTGTGTGTGTGTGTGTGTGTGTGTGTGTCTTCACTGGCTAAACTATTTCCTGATGCTAATTAAAGGGACAGTACAACATTTTTCTGGACTTCCTGTCAGAGAGATATCATGTCTGTATTCAGGGAAGGAGTCATGATAGTGCTAAGCTAGGCTAACTTTGGAGTGGCTAGCAGTTTCCCTCCGCTTCCAATCTTCATGCTAAGCTAGGCTAGCCCCATGATGACCACAGTGATGACCACGGTTTCTCAGACAGGAAGAGGAGAAAATGGAAGTGTTTTCAGAGTGAGTCAGTCGAGGAGTCAAGATGGATGGAAACAATGAGCACTGGCCTTTATTCTACTGAGCTCCTTCTGGAGAGTCAGCCTGAAGAGTGAGGATGGAGGATGTTAGTGGGTTAGAGGAGGAGGACAGAGGAGAGACAGGAGAGGAGAGGAGAGGAGAGGAGAGGAGAGGAGAGGAGGTGAACGATGCATGGTGATACACAAACATCAGGACCGTCGGCGGAGGGGAAGCTCAGCTTATTTCTGTTTGTTCACCAGGGACGACAGCATCACCTGGCAGGTTGGATGGAAGAACCAGAAGAACTAGAACAACTAGAAAAACTAGAAGAACCAGAGCAACCAGAAGAACCAGAGCAGCTAAAAAAAAACAGAAGAACCATAACAACCAGAAGAACCAGAACAGCTAGAAGAACCAGAACAACTAGAACAACTGGAACAACCAGAACAGCTAGAAGAACTAGAACAACTAGAACAACCAGAACAGCTAGAAGAACCAGAACAACTGGAAGAACCAGAACAACTAGAATAACTAGAAGAACCAGAACAGCTAAAAAAAACCAGAACAACTAGAAGAACCAGAAGAACCAGAACAGCTAGAAGAACCAGAACAACTAGAATAACTAGAAGAACCAGAACAGCTAAAAAAAACCAGAACAACTAGAAGAACCAGAAGAACCAGAACAGCTAGAAGAACCAGAACAACTAGAACAACTAGAAGAACCAGAACAATTAGAATAACTAGAAGAACCAGAAGAACCAGAAGAATCACTAGACTAGACTAATCAGTCTAGTTATTCTGATTCAGTCTAATCATAACTAATCAGAAGAATGAGACAAACAAGAAGATCCAGAACCAGAAGAACCAGAGCTTGCGAGGCTCCAGAAACATGCCGACTCCTTCACCAAGCTAACAAGCACCGCTGAAGCTAACGACTGCTACTACTGAAATACTGCACTGTGTACTCCAGGTACCAGTACGTCATCATGACTCAAGCCTCACCAGGACATTTAAAGAATCAGATCATAAAAAAAACACAAAAGACAACATATCCACGACTGTGAAGAACTGCTAACTTAAATATAAAGAACGTATAAATATTATATAATTTATATTAGACTGTAGATGTAGCACCACAGTCAGGTAGTCAAAGATAATAGCTTTAATAGCATTATAGCTTCATTAGCTTTATTAGCTTTGATAGCATTACTATCATTGATAGCTTTACTATCTTTAATATCTCTATTAGCTCTATTAGCTTTAATGGCTTTATTAGCTTTAATAGCACTATTAGTTTTATTCGCTCTATAAGTGCTATTAGCTTTAATAGCTTTAATAACTACATTAGCTTTGTTAGCTCTATTAGCTTTATTAGCTTTGATAGCATTACTATCATTGATAGCTTTACTATCTTTAATATCTCTATTAGCTCTATTAGCTTTAATGGCTTTATTAGCTTTTATAGCACTATTAGTTTTATTCGCTCTATAAGTGCTATTAGCTTTAATAGCTTTAATAACTACATTAGCTTTGTTAGCTCTATTAGCTTTAATAGTAAATATCTATATTTTTATCTATATATGTAAATATCTATATTTTTATTAGCTCTGTTAGCTTTATTAGATTTAATAGCGCTATTAGTTATATTAGCTCTATTAGCTTTAATAGTGTAAATATCTATATTTTTATCTATATATGTAAATATCTATATTTTTTATTAGCTCTGTTAGCTTTATTAGATTTAATAGCGCTATTAGTTATATTAGCTCTATTAGCTTTA
This sequence comes from Synanceia verrucosa, assembly GCA_029721515.1. NCBI lineage: Eukaryota > Metazoa > Chordata > Actinopteri > Perciformes > Synanceiidae > Synanceia > Synanceia verrucosa. The sequence continues at coordinate 2,235,246 of CM056553.1, forward strand.
ATAGTGTAAATATCTATATTTGCTTTATTAGATTTAATAGCTGTATTAGCTATATTAGCTTCATTAGCTCTATTAGCTTTATTAGCTCTCAGCAGTTTCTTCATTACATCACATTTTCTTTCTCATGATCAAATCTAACAAATCTAAAAGATATCACTTATACGAATACTTTTACTAATACATCAACTAATACTTCTACTGGTACTTCTACTGGTACTTTCATAAACGAAGCTTCAGCTGTGAACAGATTTGGTTAATTGATTAAATGGTTGATTGATTAATTCATTAATCAATTAGTTTTTTTGATTAATTGGTGAATTCTTCTTGAATGCAGTGTTCATTCAGGATAAACAGTGAAGTGTGTTTTTTAGAACTCCAGCAGCTTCCTGCTCTCTGATGGATGAGGTCTGGTTTTATTTTGAAACAGGAGGTCTTCCAGGGCCTCTTAAGGGTCTCTTAAGGATCTTTTAAGGGACTCACTTGCATAAGCAGAGTTGGTGGAGCCGTTGAGGAAGCTCGGGGACCCGGGGACGCCCAGGTTGGTCATCCCGGCTCCGTAGCCGTTCATGGTGGAGGTGATGGTGTTGTAGTTGGACTGCTGAGGGGTGGAGCTGGGGGCGTAGCCTCGAGGAGAGACGCTGTTGGAGTTACGAGAGTAACCTGCCGGGAGGAAGCACAGGTGAGATCAGCTGCTCTTCACAATAAAAGTTAAAAAGCTAAAAAGGCTCGGCAAAATAAAGAGCAGGTTGATGCTGTAAAGCTTTTATTCTGAAAAATTCAAGTAGTTTCCTCTATGAGACATTAACAATCCAGTTCTTGAAGTAGCTCTGATCTGGACCAGGACCAACAGAGACCAGGACCAACAAAAACCAGGACCAACAAAGACCAGGACCAAAAGAGACCAGGACCCACAGAAACTAGGATCAACAAAAACCAGGACCAACAAAGACCCGGACCAAAAGAGACCAGGACCCACAGAAACTAGGATCAACAAAAACCAGGACCAACAAAGGCCAGGACCAACAGAGACCAGGACCCACAGAGATCTGGAGCAGCAGAGATCAGGACCAGCAGAGATAAGGACCAACACAAAGCAGGACTGAGCAGGATCAACAAAGACCAGACCCAAAAAAGACCAGCAGAGCCTAGGACCAGCAGAGACCAGGACAAGCAGAGACCAGAACAAATAGAGACTAGGGCCAACAAAATGTGGTCGAACCCATAAAGTCTCTCCTGGTCTCCACTGGACTTTTTAAGGTTTTACTGAATAAACTGTCAAATGCTGAAGAATAGAAGCTTTAACTTCCTGGAACTTCTTTCACAAATAAAAATAAATAGTATTTCATTAGAATTTAGTTTTTCTTGTGATTATGAGATTCTGGGTGTTTTAATTCCTCAATTATTCTTCATGAAAACACAGAAACCTCTAGAACGTGTATTTAAAGATTATTTATGGTTATTTTTTTCTGAGGATAAAGTTTTTTTTTACTTTGATTCAGGGCCCAACATGATTTCGGGGTTGTTATAAATAAAGTTGACTCAACTTGAATTATCATAACATAATTATGATCCACAGACGTCATAACGGTCACGTTGGGTCATAATTACAAGACGCACTTCAAAGGAAAACATGGAGGCGTCGTCGTAAAATATAATTGGTGTTTGTTAGCGGAAAAATCCAGCCGCTGTTCAACTGATGACGTCAGAAAACACCAACTGCTGCTGTGACTCAGTGTGTAGAAATATTAAAAAACAGCTTATATTTAATATTAAATATTTTTTTTCCTCTGTGATTAAGTTATAATGAATTACTTTTACTAAAGTGTTGTTTTTGTGATGAATACTGAATGTTACTCTGTGAAATCTTATTTTTCTGAGCTTTAAAAACAGCGTTTAAAGGCACCAACCAATCACAAACTGATGCTCAGCGCTGACAACTTCCTGCCTTTCACAATAAAGGCCCAGGACAGATGATATTCCCAGAGGAGACTTCTTGCTTTTATTTTCTTGTCCTTCCAGATTCTGAACTCAAGGTCCACTTCCTGTCTTTTCCTGTTCTTCCTCAGCAGGTAAGCCAGGTCACACCTGAGCCACTTCCTGTCTCTGAAGAAGGCCGTGGTAGAAAGCTCCGGAAAAGTCAAGAAAAGCAGCTGACAAGAGCTGGGTCCTGTAGTCCGCATGTAGACCATCTCCATCCTATAGTCCACCTGTAGACCAGCTCGGTCCTGTAGTCCACCTTGGTCCTGTAGTCCACATCAGTCCTTTAGTGAACCTCGGTACTTTAATGCACCTCGGTCCTGTAGTCCACCTTGGTCCTGTAGTCCACCTCGGTCCTGTAGTCCACCTGTAGGCCACCTCAGTCTGAATCAGCTCCATAGTCTCCTCACCACGATCAGATCTGGACTCAGGAGCTGATTTTATTAATCACTTCCTCCTCACCTCTTCCTCACCTGCTCCTAACCTCCTCCTCCTCACCTCTTCACCTCCTCCTCACTTGCTCCTCACCTCTTCACCTCCTCCTCACTTGCTCCTCACCTCCTCCTCCTCCTCCTCACCTCTTCACCTCCTCCTCCTCACCTCTTCACCTCCTCCTCGCTTGCTCCTCACCTCCTCCTCCTCACCTCTTCACCTCCTCCTCACCTCCTCCTCCTCACCTCTTCACCTCCTCCTCCTCACCTCTTCACCTCCTCCTCATCTACTCCTCACCTCCTCCTCCTCCTCACCTCTTCACCTCCTCCTCACACCACTCCTGTTCAGGCGCCCTCCGCCGCTGAAAGTAGTTCCACTGAGTCTCTTCCTGTTTAATAGAAACTAAATAATAAAAATAAAACACAGGACCAGAACACTGGTTTGAGATGGACACGGGACAGCACCAGGACAAGGACAAGGACCAGGACCAGGACCATCAGGAAACAGGAAATCAAATTAAAAGAACAGAAGTAGAAGAAAACAACCAGGACCAGGAGAGACCCGGTCTCACCCATAAGACACTGCCACATCACTGCTACAGGGATCCTTGGTCTCTCCTGGTTTCTCCTGGTCTCTCCTGGACTCTCGTGGACTCACCCTGGTCGGCCTGGGCAGCCTCAGAGATGTTGACGGCCAGCTGGCTGCTGAAGGAGTTCACTCCCATCATGCCTGAGTGGGCGGCGGCTCCAGTGAGGGACGGCAGCTGGTTGTGGCTGCGAGGAACGCTGTAGAGCGCCTCGGTGAGGTCTGCTGCTCGCTTCAGGATGATCTCCTGAGGACAGGAAGAGACCAGAGGGGACCGGTGTTAGTGACGGACCAGTGTGTCCCGCTGATGTTTCAGCTTTTCAGTGACACCAGTTTCAATATTAATGTTAATTAACTGCTTAATGAGAACATTTTACATCTACAGGTTGTACAGTACTTAAAGTACTTATATTTATGTATTTTAGAAATATTTATTGTTATCGTTGTCATTATTAATTTATGTTAATTTAGTTATTTATTTGTGTATTTTTATATTTCTAGGTTCTAATATAGTATTTACACTATAGTACTAGTAGTTATATATTTTCTATTTATGTGTTCATTTACTTATTTCATTGTTGTTATTATTATTATATTTTTGTGTTATATGCTGTTTTTTATGGAGATAGAGGATGAAATAATGCTAAATCAAATTATTATTATTATTTAATTTATTTCTGATTGTTAAAACTTTTCCTTCAGGTAGAAACAGCAGGGAATGATGGAGGAGGTGTGACTGCAGTTGCCAGAGGAACATTAAAATAGTTCCTCAGTTACAGCTATTATATTTCTGGTGCATTAATATAGAATGAGTATAATATAAATATACAGATTTATGGATGGGAGGTCGAAGGTCAGCTGCTGACTCACCTGGTTGTTGTGCGGCATCCCATAAAGAGCCTCCACCAGGTCAGCTGCTCGCTTCAGCAGCACCTCCTGACAGACAGAAACAGAAAGCACATTGTTATTGTTATAAGAATAATAATCAATAAATAATAATAAATGTACCATAAAACAATAAATAAAAACGCACAAAAATGAATAAAGATGATTAAACAGAATCAGGAAACAGTGGCAGAGCCGACCAATCAGAGAGCAGCAGCTTGAAACACCTGAGAGCAGGAGGAGGAAGAGGAGAAGGAGGAAGAGGAGGAGGAGGAGGAGGAAGAGGAGGAGGAGGAGGAGGAGGAGGAAGAGGAGGAGGAGGAGGAGGAGGAGGAGGAGGAGGAGGAGGAAGAGGAGGAGGAGGAGAGATGAGCTGAGGTCCTGAGGTCTTTGAACTGCTCACCAGAGATTCAGTCTGAGTACTGTGGACTCTACTGTGTGTTATTATTATTCTACTGTTGACTCTACTGTGTGTTATTATTATTCTACTGTGTGTTATTATTATTCTACTGTGTGTTATTATTCTACTGTGTGTTATTATTATTCTACTGTGGACTCTACTGTGTGTTATTATTATTCTACTGTGTGTTATTATTATTCTACTGTGGACTCTACTGTGTGTTATTATTATTCTACTGTGTGTTATTATTCTACTGTGTGTTATTATTATTCTACTGTGGACTCTACTGTGTGTTATTATTATTCTACTGTGGATTCTACTGTGTGTTATTATTATTCTACTGTGTGTTATTATTCTACTGTGGACTCTACTGTGTGTTATTATTATTCTACTGTGGACTCTACTGTGTGTTATTATTATTCTACTGTGGACTCTACTGTGTGTTATTATTATTCTACTGTGTGTTATTATTCTAC